>RJWJ010010976.1:0-36211 GCA_004363605.1 Indri indri | reverse complement strand
TTATTTCAGTCTCTTTGTTAAATTTCTCTGATAGGCTTCTGAACTCCTCTGCATTGCCTCGAAGTTCATTGAGCTTCTTTAGGACAGCTATTTTAAATTCTTTGTCTGAAAGGTCACCTATCTCCATCACTCTGGGATTAGTCACTGGTACCTTACTTAGTTCATTTGATGAGGTCGTGTCTTCCTGGATGTTCTTGATGCGTGTGGATGTTCGTCAATGTCTAGGCATTGAAGAGTTAGGTATTTATTTTAACCTTTGTGGTCTGGGCTTATTCGAACACATCCTTCTCGAGAAGACTTTCCAGATATTCAGAGGGAGTTCAGTGTTGTGGTCTAAATCTTTGGTCACTCCAGCCAGATCAGTACTGGGGGTGCCCCAAGCCCAGTAATACTGTGACTTTTGTAGACTCCTGGTGGTACCGCCTTGGTGGACTTGGGTAAGATAAGAGAGAATTCCCTAGATAACGAGGCAAACTCTCTTACTTTCTTCCCCCACTCTCTGTACTGGGCTGCTGGAGTTGGGGGAGGAGTGACATGGCCACTCATCTCATGGTCACCAGCACCGGGTCATGCCTAAAGCCAGCCCAGTCTCACCCAAAGCCAGTGGTGACTGTTGCCTGGCTACCTCTGATGTTTATTCAGAGCCCAAGGGCTCTTTAGTCAGCAGGTGGTGAATCCTACCAGGACTGGGTCCTTCCCTTCAGGGCAGCAGGTTTCCTTCTGGCCCACAGTGGGTCCAGAAATGTCACCCAGAACTAAGGCCTGGATTCAGGGGCCTCAGGAGTCCGCTTAGTACTTTATTTTACTGTGGCTGAGCTGGTACCCAAGTTGCAAAACACACTCCTCTGAGCTCTTCCCTTTCCTTTCCCCAAGTGGAAGAAGACTCTCCTTGAGCCGCGCTGCCTATATTTGGGGGAGGGGTGACACAGGCACTGGCTTGGCTGTGACTGCTGTTGTCTCACTGGGTCGTGTGCACCCCAAGTCCACTGACTCCAAGCCAGCACAGCCACAGGAATTGCCCAAGGACTGCATCCTTTGTTGCCCAACTGCCTTATGAATTTAGTCCAGGCCCCAGGCTGCTCTTTTTCTGCCAGTGGTGGGTGTAGCAGGAACTAGGGCCTTGGGGCAGAGGATTTCTATGTGGCCAGGCTGGTCAAAATGCTCCCTCTGTGGGCACCGGCAGAATTCTGCCCTCTGTTGTGTTCCCATGTGCCAGGGCGGCCCTGAGTTTCAATGCAAAGCCCCATACCATGATTGTACTTTCGTAAGACTAAGTAGTCTGGTTCAAACTTCATTCAAAATATTTAAGTAATCCTGCCAGAGGTGTGAAAGCATTTGATAAATACCTAAGACCCTTTTTTAAATAATTTGTAAATTATGGGTCTTTAATACCAACGGGTAAGATGTCTTCCCTTTCAGGGGGCTGGGGAGAGGACATACGGGGAATAGGAGGACCAGTGAGGTAAGAGTAACATAATGTTGTTTTCTGATTTTAGGTCAAGTGCTTATTTGTGCAAGTGATGACCGAACGTGTTCCCAGCTGAGAGACTGTATCACTATGGGAGCCGAAGCCTTCTTACTGAGGCTCTACAGGAAAACCTTTGAGAAGGACAGCAAAGCTGAAGAAGTGTGGATGAAATTTAGGGAGGACAGTTCGAGAAGAATTAGGAAATCTAACAAAAGACCCAAAGACCCCCAAAACAAAGAAAAGGCTTCTACCAAAGAAAGGACTCTCAAAAAGAAAAAACAAAGATTGACTTTAACTCAGATGATAGGAAAATCTGAAGACCTGGAAGAGGAAGGCGATATTGAGGAAGGAGATCATAGGGAAATAAGCAGTAGCCCAGAAAGCTGCTTGGAAGAAATTAAGCACGAAGATTTTGATTTAAATCTGTCATCAGATGCTGCTTATGGAATCCTGAAAGAACCCCTCACAATCATCCATCCACTCCTGGGTTGTAGCGACCCCTACGCTCTGACAAGGGTACTCCACGAAGTAGAGCCCCGGTATGTGGTTCTGTATGACGCAGAACTCACCTTCGTCCGTCAGCTTGAAATTTACAGGGCAAGCAGGCCCGGGAAGCCTCTGAGGCAAGTCATACGAGTATGAACTGTTTCTTAATGCTTTGAATGTCACAGTTCTTTAGGACTAACACAGAATCTCTACCAGTTGCATATTAGTTTTATCTTTAACACTCCACTGTTACGATGCTGGTTACATTTCCGAAACCTTATTTTGCTTTCTGATGGATCTGGGAAGTTGCATGGGCAGGACATCAAATGTAGCAGCAGGACAACAAACCTGGGGGACTCCTCGTGTTCTGGTTACGTGCCGCTCTGGTGTTCTGTACCGTATTCATTATGTGTTGGTTTGTAGCTTATGGGGTGCTGTATCTGAAAAAGTCTAGAAAATTTATAATATTCTAAGTCCTACCAAAAATTAATATAATTATGACTCGGCTAAATAATTTTAATCTTCCAAACTGTCTTTCTTATAAATTTTAAGAAATCACTCTAAATGTCATCCACATAAAACAAAAGTGTTTGGGAGAATTACTGTACCAGGATTTCTCGAGTTTCAAGAAATGTCAGATGAAAAATCTACAGAAATATCAGATGAGAAAATGATGCCTCCCAAAGAAGATAGCGTTCTGGCTCTCCAATTATGTGAGGGGAAATAAACAGCAAAATTAATATCCTGAACTCAGTCTGAACCAAAAACGGAGCCAAAAGAAACCTTCCTAGCCGTTTAACTAATACAGCCTTTCAGAGCACAGATGAATGGAAGAGCTGGATCAGAAATAATGCAGGATGAAGAGATTAGATAAGGCTGGTAACATAATTATAGGCTGGTAACTTTTCATACTTCGCTATTGATCAACTTTGTAGATAGCTATGTGTGCCAAGCTTCTTTCTTGCCTGAGAACAGAATAGTGTGAAATTTAGAAACAAAATGTCAGAATCAGAAGGGACCTGGGAGTTTAACCTGCTCACTCCATCAATGGGAAACTAAGGCCCAGAAATGGGGAATGACTTGGCCTCAGCCACATGGCACATCCATGGGAGAGCTGAGGTCTCTTGACTCATCACCCAGTGATCTTTTCCCCATCTACACTGGAAGGAGATATAATCTAGGAACATAAAGGGTAAAAGAAAAACCGAAGCTCAACAAGGAAAATACTTCTGATAGAAGGTGAAGAAAAGGGACAGAGGATGTGCTTAATTCAGCTCTCTTAGCAGCAAATGAGTTAGGAAGGCAGACCTTTTCTAAGAGAAAATATATCAAATTATTCTTTGAGATGCTTGATATATTCCATATGTCTTCTATGCCTGTGTGTTTATATAGAATGTGTGATGACTCTGTTCTGTTAAGACTCGAATAAAAAAACTGAGAAATTACTTGTGAAGATAAGGTCATATAGATTTCATTTGTTTATTTTTCACTAACATGAACTTTCATAAGCTGGTTTTGATAGCTACTATCTAACTTTTTAAACGATTGTTTGGCAGAGGTGCAAAGAAAAAATTGAAAAAAGAGAAGCCTCTTAAGATTTTGTATTTTTTGATTTGTTTATAGTTATGAGGAAAGAATATTTCTATCCCTCTAGTTGTATTTCAGTGTTTACCTAAACTCTGTTCCTCTTTTTAGCAAAAGAAAAAAAAAATGTGGTAATGAAACCTTTAACAGGTGGGGTTTAGGCAGCTTAATTTTAGTTAATGAGTGATGAATGGAACCTTTTATTCTCAAATATTTATTATTTGAGCAACCTAGGTTGCTGATGTCAAATGTTCTGCTGTTCCTTTCAGGGATGAAAAATTAAGGTTTTGCAGTCTAAAAGAGTTGTGTCTTAACTTGCAGGGTTTACTTTCTTATCTATGGAGGTTCAACTGAGGAACAACGCTATCTCACCGCTTTGCGGAAAGAAAAGGAAGCTTTTGAAAAACTCATAAGGTAATACACAGAAGATCAACATGAAAGTCACAACCACATGGAAGGCCTTTCAAGGTCCAGAGCAGTCTCTGGATGGGGGATATCTAATAACCCTCCGGGAGGTTAGGAAGGGGAAGCGGTAAGAGGGGCTCTCGCAAGGTAGACATGCCGTCTGATCTGTCCCCCACGTACATCTCAGCACATGGTTCCTTTTTCTCTCCCCCTCTTCTCCCATCTCCAGTTGCTTATCAGTGATTTAATAGAATATGAGAAATGGGACTAAGAGAACTGTTTTTCTGTTTATAAAGAAATGTAACTGAAACACTACTTTTCTAAGAGATATATTCGTAAATCTCCCTCTTCCATGCCCTATGCACAAGATTCTGCCCTCCTCTGAATGATTTTTTTTCTCCTTGTGAGATTGCCATTGTCTACGTGCGGGGGACTGCTTTACCATTTACGACCCAGCCAGTTCCAATCACCGTCAGTAGGATCGCCCTGGGGAAATATTTTTTAAATGTGTTGTTTGTCTGAACGTAAACATGTGTATGTTTTTGAGAATGGGTATCTGGTAATGTTCCAAATCCAAATAGAAAATGTTTTTCAATGTAACATAAGGAAAATGTTTATGAGGTATTCACAAACTGGATGGCTACCTCTTACCTCTGAAAGCATTCAAGAAATCTGATAACCACCCACCAGGGATGTTGTCAAGGAGACTGCCGCTTTGTGTGGGAAGATGGGCCAAATGATCTCTAAGGGGTCTCAGAAGCCAGGGCCAGGGCTGCATGGGGCATCATTGGGCTGAGCCAGAGAAAGGCCAGACCAGAGGAGACCATGGCCTGGACAGAGTACAGTTGAGCCAGACCAACCTCCAGGCCTCAGACATTGGCAGTGTAGGGCAAAACTTATTTTTAGCAGGAGTCAGCATGCCAGGGCCCTAGGCTGAATTTCAAAATGGACAACCATCCTACAGTGCTGGCTGTGGGTTCTCAGTATATGTGTAAAATATAGACATAGCCTGTTTAGTCCAGGGCAGGCATTCCTGGCAGCAGGTGTTTACTGAATCAGTGCCATGGAGCCGCTAAGGTGGGGTCAGCATGGTATATGGGCAGTCCCCTTCCCTTCCCTTCAAATCCTCTAGAATTATGACATGCCACGGCCATGGATTCTTCCGGCTACTAGTCATACAATTATTGATTAGTCCTCTCAGCCTACGAAAATATATTTTCCGCCAATGTGATCTATGGGATTGCTTGTATCACGTGTGTGTATACATATTCTTGGAAAAATATTTCGGAAATACTGTTATAACAGACCAGGTATTATACAGGCTACCTCTTCTTGCTCCAAGCTTTTAGCTCTTGCCTGACTTACTCTCTGACTTCCAGACCTTTACTCCCCAAGGCTCAAACAGTAAATAGGTATTTACTAAGCATCTGGTATGTGCCAGGCCCTGTGTGAATATTAAAAGTGCTGAGGTTACAGTAGTGCAGAAAAAGTCTCTACCCTTCTGGAGCTTATCCTCTAGTGGAAAAGACAGACATGAGATGATTATAAATATTATAATAAATAGAAGTGTACCAAGCACTGCTGGCTGCAAAGGTACAAGAAAAGGGTGTAATGAGAGAGTGTGTCAAAGAGCCCTAACCCAGACCAGAAGGAGATCAGGAGCTTCCCTGAGGAAGTGATATTTAAGCTGATGCATGAAAAACCTGTGGGAGTTCCTAGGATTGCTTGGAAAAGGGGGTTATGTTGAACAAAGGCGTGTATAAAGGCTCAGAGGTACAAGAGGCCTGTTAAGGATTTAGGACTTTAAAGGCAATAATATAGCATTGAAGTGTTCTAAATAGGAAAGTGAATTAAACACCTGCAATCCTAGCACTCTGGGAGGCCAAGGCGGGAGGATCACTTGAGCCCAGGAGTTCAAGACCAGCCTGAGCAAGAGCGAGACCCTGTCTCTACTAAAAATAGAAAAAACTAGCCAGGCTTGGTGTTGCAAGCCTGTAGTCAAGCTACACAGGAGGCTGAGGCAGAATTGTTTAAGCCCAGGAATTTGAGGTTGCTGTGAGCTAGGCTGACACCACAGTACTCTAGCCTGGATGACAGAGCGAGACCGTGTCTCAAAAAAAAAGGAAAACAAAAGAAAGTGACAAGTATATTTTTAAAGGCTCTCTCTGGCATCATACTGAGGAATGAGTGAGCATCGGAGCTAATGGGAACGCTATTGCAGTTGTCTGATGAGAGAAGGTGGTAGCCAAGATTAGGCTAATGGAGGGAAGAGGACAGATTTGAGAGATATTTAGGATATAGAATCAAAGAATTGGTGATACTGGATGTGTGAGCCAGTATCTCCTGATCATTCTTTCACTCTTTTTAAAACATCCTTTGCCTGAGTTTTCTCTGATTAAAATTGTCATCAAGTTACAAATGAGCAGAGAGAGCTAAAATATTCAGATTAGGTTATCAGTGATCATATCAGCGTCCCCAAGACCATTCTCAGGCTCAACGATTCACTAGAAGGGCTCACATGAGTCAGAAAAACTGTTATATTCACATGTAGTTTCATACAGCAAAACGACACAGATTAAAATCAGCAAAGGGAAAAGGCACACGGGGCAAAGTCCAGGAAAAACCAGACATAAGCTTCCAGGTGTCCTCTCCCAGTAGAGCCACACTGATGAGCTTAATTCTCCCAGCAATAACGTGCGATGACTCATGCAAAGCGTTGTCAACAGTTCAATATCCCGAGTTTGTATTAGGGCTCAGTCGTATAGACACAGAGTACCCACAGGACTGACTTCAGCTACTCCGACTCCTGCCCTCCAAAGCAAAAACAGGCACTCACCATAAATCATGTGGTTAGCATACACTGTCTGATCAAACTGGTACCTGTGGCCCAAGGCCTCGGGCACACAGAAACCCTCTTATCAGGCAGAATATTCCAAGGATTCAGACCTCATCTTCCAGGAGTTGGGCAAGGGCCAGTTCTAAGGGAACAGACCTTTCTTAGAAATGTGCAGAGTTTGAGCAGCCCAGGCCTGCTGAGTTAATCCTTCCCTGCACAATGTTACAGCCGAAGGAGCCTGATGGAATGTGAGGAGGACGTCACCGGAGTGGGTGGGTTTTATGCTTCCTGCTTTCTTCGTGCACCTGCCTCTTCTCTAGTACATCAGGGAATCTAATCTAGGAAAGGGTACTTTAGTAGATAGTAGTAAGGTACTAGGGACCTCATGCCATTTCTGATTTTTTTTTTTTTTATATAAATGTAAGGGGTACAAGAGTGGTTTTGTTACATGGATGTATTCTGTACTGGTAAAGTCTGGGCTTTTAGTGTAACCGTCACCTGAATAGTGTACATAATTTCCCATTCCTGATTTATGCAAGTGTCTTCAATCATCAAAGAACTCAGCGACAAGATGTGGATAAAAGCCCTACGTAGACTGGAAACCTCCCTCCTCGTAACCTGGAACATGGACTTTCCCATGTTTCAACTGATAACAGTAATTTCCATACCAGGTTTTAATGTCATTTTATCTATTATCTGGTACAATTTTTTCTAAACTCTCTCAGTGGTAACTGCCTACTTATTATAAATAAGATCTTCCCATTTTACACAGCAATCAGATGGTTACACTATTTAGAATCTTAAGATATTTATTTTCCCAGAAAACTTGGGGAATTTGAGAGGTGTTTGTTTTGAAAAGCAAAAACATATTTGAGGTGCATTGCTGGAAGAACATTTGCACTGTGCCTGTACTTAGAGAAACATTTGATGTGAGAGTAATATAATATGCTTTTGCCAAGACCTCCATGGGTGATGTTGTAAGAAGAAAAGCAGTGGTACTATTTAAAATAACCAAAAGGAACGAATCAGGCAAACTGGCAGTGAAAGGATTGTTTAGCTGGATTAAAGATCAGTAGATTACAGATGACAAACGAAGAGCAAAAAGATTATACTTTTAAGTATTTATAATAAAATGCTCCCTCGGTACAAAAATTAGTAATAGCATTCTCAGTATACATAGTTTTGAGAGGAATCACTCCTTTTCAAAGGAAGGAATAAGATTATTTGAAATTTTACAGTTAGAAAATATGATCACAAAATAGGTTAGTGTGGGGGCTTGAATAAATGCCCGTCAGAAGAGACTTCTAGTTCAGCACCTCCTTCCTACATCATCGTGTCGTACAAATACCATTGAAGCTATTAAAGCAAACAGGAAACCTCAGTACTTTAGATTAAGTGGGAGTAGGAATCTGAATTTTTAGTTATTGTTTTGTGTCTGTCACATAGAGCATAGAGTAATTTGGATAATTGTGCTAAATGTTGAAAGCAAGAGACTGAATCTTTACAACTATGGCACATTTCCGTTAAATTAGAGTTACCGGTTAGGAAGACTTCACAGTCTGGGTTTCATCTCTGGAGTATATTTTTTCTCAGATTCAACGTGTAGATATGTTATAACATTTAGTGATAAACTGGCTGTTTTCTATAATAATATTACTTGAAACAATTATGGAATCATTTGAAAGCAAATCTTCAGTTCATTAGTATAGTCATGGATAAGAGGATGAGGTTACCACATTATAAGACAAGTACAATTATAACAGCTAATATTTATGTAGCACTTACTATGCACCGGGCACTGTTATGTCATCCTCATAACACTCTTTTGAGGTATGTTTTACTATTACCCTCATTTTATAGATGAAGAAATTGAGGCACAGAGCAATGAAATGACTTGCCTGAGGCCACAAGCCAGTAAGTGGTTTCTGATCCACACAATAGGGAAACAGAGGCTGCACTCTAACCCAGTATGCTCAATAGCCTCTCACACATTACAGAGTAATCGGGAAATTGGGATGGCCCCATGTGTGATATGTAGTTGATAAAATGTAGTTATATGTAGTACAATAAGGAGGAATAAAGAGCTGGGGGGGGGAACAACAATGAACTTAATAATCGCAAATGTTAAAAAGAAATTTAAGAGCAATATTTTTTTGAATGGTTTGCCCTCTGTCCTCATCAGAGTGCAGTGGATGTAAAATGGAACAGTAATGAGTGGCGGCCAGAGCCACGGCCACCGCAGGGGGTTTTCTAGCAGGTAGCACTTGACACTGGTATTGAGAACAAAGAGGAAAAAATGAAACTGGAACCATTGCCTGGCCCCTGTCATCTATGTATAAAGGGTTGTACTGATAATAACTTTGCATTTGTAGATTGTCTCAAATAGTATAGAATTTAAAATTAGGATTTCTGTTCTTTGGTGGTATCTTTTAATGGTATCCTGCTCTAAAGTATCATTTATCCAGAGTGGTTTAAGAATTGGTTCATCTGATTTCATTTCCTTCAATCAGAAAATCTTGGTTGTTTTCACGATTGCTGAAATTAGTTAATACCTATGGTTTGTCTTCTGGTTCAATTCATCCTAGACTCTTGTTACAGTTCCTGAGTTCTGCAGGTGTTTTCATGGTTGCTTTGTTTCCTCAACTCAGTGGTGAGCCCCAGGAGGAAAGAGACCCAGCTCACTCGTCTTTTCTGTCATGCCTGACACAGATCAGACACACAGTCCTTGCAGTTTCATGGAATTAATTACAACATGCTTTACTGGATTTGAAAAATAAGACTACAGCAAACCTGGCTTACCCTTTCTGTGATCATTGAGGATCTCTCCTCATGATGTAGTTCTGAATTGCAAACTTAGGTTATGCATAGTCTTAGTTATGATTGTACAGTCCTCTAGATCTGCAAGGTGTAAGATATGAGCTACCTGGAAGACAGGAATTACTGTATGATCACAATTATATCCAAAGCACCTAGAACACCACGCAGGAGCACTCCATAAATGTTTTTAAATAAATGCATGAGGGAGTAATGAATGCTGCTCCTAAGGCATAACCCACGCTGCTGATTTTTTGTTTTAGTCTCTGATGGAAACTTGATTTCTTATATCAACCTTGATTTTCCGTTAAAATTGAGGGTGTTTAGTAGTGCCTCCCACCTGGAGTTCTTGAAGTCCTATCATATATATGTTTTCATTTTCTTAATCACTGATTTTTAACCATCCCTATTTATGGTTGCCCTTAAAATATTTGAATATAAATGATTTAAATTATTTTTTAATGCTCAGTAGCATTTTAACCTTACAAAGAGTCTCAGTAGTCTCTCTGTGGCATTTTTTACATGCTTATTTCATGTCTCCAGTCTTTGAAATTATAAAATAAAAAATAAACAACAGCTTTTTTTACTCTGGAGGATCAAGAAGTAGTACCCAAACAAGAAATTCTTCCTACTTCCTTTACCTATCACTTGTCTCTGCATGTTTACCTCCGATATATTTCTTGTACTCTCTTTTTACCACTATGGTCATGTAGATCATTTTCGACGTTATAATTTACAAAAGATTAAAATCTAAAATTTTGAAATTAGTTCTAAAAATGTTTAAAATGTTTTGTGCCCCAGGGAAAAGGCTAGCATGGTGGTCCCTGAAGAAAGAGAAGGAAGAGATGAAACAAACCTAGACCTAGCAAGAGGAGCAGCATCTACAAATGTTCCCACTGACACTCGGAAAGCTGGTGAGTCCTGCCCTTTGCCAACCACCCCTGTTGCCTGTGGAAGAGGCTGTGAATTCCATAGTTACCCTGCAGAGGCTCGGTTTTTCTCGACAAACTCTTAAAAATGGAGATCAGGCTAGGGAGAGGATGTGTGCCCCCATGCTGTGACCTCAGCTCTGCCATATGTCCTCTCCGGCACAAAGACACCACATCATCTGCAAAATATGTGGGTCTGAGTGCTAGGCACCCCAGCTTAGAATGAGTTATGTTCCATCATTGCATTTAAATTTGGTTGGTTGAGACTCAGAATGTACTTTTGCAAAGAAACTTTGGTAAATGGTAAGTAGGTTCTTAATCAAAGAACCCAAAGAAGCCAGTTTAACTCATAGCGGAGCTGAAGGAAGTTTCTCCTTCCTTCCTTCCTCTGCCTCTCCTCTTAGGTGTATACATAGGTTGGAGTTGTTTGGGCTACATACATTCCCGCTCTTTCTATATTTGTTTGTTACTTCTTGGTACCTCTCCAGATCCCAGGCATTTGGTACTCTCGTTGCTATGCAGTGTCCGAACTGTGGCATGCCACCGGGACCTGCTGAATTCTAAGTACACTGTGTTCCAGAAGTAACCATTTTCCCACTCCCCAAATTCTCATTTTCCCATGGCAGCAGCTGATTTCACTCCCTTTTCCCACCTCTGGACTCACTGGTACAAGCTCATCAGCTCCCCAAGCAGTTTATTAAGCAAGCATTTTAAGTATCTACTGTGTCTGCTGTTTTAAGCATCTGTGATCGGACTCTGTCCTAGGAATTAGGAATACAGTGGCCAGCGAAATGTGGTCAGTGTGACAATAAGGGACTATATAGGGAACTACAGAGGGGACACCATAGCAAATGTGTTTGTATTTATGAATCATTATAAGGAAGGAACTGCCAGTCAACTCTAATGTTCCTATTAACTTCATTTAGTTTGAGGGAAATTGCCTCTATTTTTTCTAGAAATAAATCTTTTTGAAAATGTAAAAAAATGTGGAATAATACCATATAGTATTATGTAACCATCCATCAGAATTAACAACAGAAACATAGATTTTAAACTTCAATTGTTACATTCCTTCTTTGAGAGTTCTTCTCCTGTAACATTACTTAAAATGCTACCCATCTTTTATAGGTGGCCAGGAACAGAATGGTACGCAGCAAAGCATAGTTGTGGATATGCGTGAATTTCGAAGCGAGCTCCCATCTCTGATCCATCGTCGGGGCATTGACATTGAACCAGTGACTTTAGAGGTTGGAGATTACATCCTGACTCCAGACATGTGCGTGGAGCGCAAGAGTATCAGTGATTTGATCGGCTCTTTAAATAACGGCCGTCTCTACAACCAGTGCATCTCCATGTCCCGCTATTACAAGCGACCTGTGCTTCTGATCGAGTTTGACCCTAGTAAGCCTTTCTCTCTCACTCCCCGAGGGGCCTTATTTCAGGAGATCTCCAGCAATGACATTAGTTCCAAACTCACTCTTCTCACACTTCACTTCCCCAGACTCCGGATTCTCTGGTGCCCCTCCCCTCATGCCACCGCGGAGTTGTTTGAGGAGCTGAAACAAAATAAGCCACAGCCTGATGCGGCCACAGCATTGGCCATTACAGCAGATTCTGAAACTCTCCCTGAGTCAGACAAGTATAATCCTGGTCCCCAGGACTTCTTGTTAAAAATGCCAGGGGTGAATGCCAAAAACTGTCGCTCCTTGATGAACCACGTTAAGAACATAGCAGAATTAGCAACCCTGTCACAAGACAAGCTCACAAGCATTCTGGGGAATGCTGCAAATGCTAAGCAGCTTTATGACTTCATTCACACCTCTTATGCAGAAGTCGTATCTAAAGGAAAGATGAGAAAATGAACAATGGTGGCTGTTTTCTTACCTCAAGACTGTGCTTTTCACCTGCTTTTTTCCAGCCATGATAGGTCATTATTAATTATTAGCTCAGTATTTCATTCTCTTCCAGTGCTTTTAATGGTTGTGTGTTCTGTTTCCAAGGTCAGTGGACCGGAAGCTGAGATTCCTTTCTGAACTTCGTGTTTCAGCCTCATTTTAACTGTCCCATGCCTGCTATCTTCCCTCCCTGCACTGTCTATGCCAGGCCTAGTGTATTCAGTTTTTAAATGAGGTGTGTCGGGATCAGATAAAGTTTCTACAGTGTTTACAGGAGGCCATTTTTGAGACAAGCAGAGATTTGTGTTTCCTACACAAACTGAGAAAACACACAACCATGTTCTTAATCCTCTGTCTACACGGTGCCCTCTGGAATAAGGAGAAAGACCATCTCTTTGCTATTCCTGAGCAGTTCTCTCCACCACATTCTTCAACTCCGTACTTCTTCCACCTGTCTGCCTGTGAGGAAAATTCACGGGGCATTCCTACTGCTAATTTAAGGCAGCCACCTCCCAAACTGGCTGACTAGTCTTCCGATCACTGGAATATATGTAGTGTGTACTGTAACTTGATTGTTCAAAACCAGTATTTTTAAGACATAAAATGAATTACCTATTTGCAAAATGTGACGGTATAGGTGAAGGAGCTCTTAGAATTCTGTTTTTTCACATATTCAGCCTCCTATTAATAAAATCAGAGGTCTCTAAGCCCAAATGGCTAGAGTCTTTTTAGACTTCCTCTTTTCCCAGCTCTCTTATATCATAAGATGCTAGCACCATATCCTGTAGAAACACAACATAAACACATCCTTAGTATCTCTTAGTTTCTCCATTTATTGTGTTCCTGTGCAGGGTGCCTCCTTTGTTTTCTGTATGAAGACGCAAATACAAGCAAATGAGTGGCCCATGAGGCTGCTTTTTTCTTTTCTTTTCTTTTCTTTTCTTTTTTTTTTTTTGAGACAAAGTCTCGCTCTGTTGTCCCAGCTAGAGTGCAGTGGTGTAATCATAGCTCACTGCAACCTCAGACTCCTGGGCTCAGGCGGTCTTTCTGTCTCAGCCTTTCTGGGTAGCTGGGACTATAGGTGCGTGCCACTATGCCCCACTAATTTTTCTATTTTTAGTAGAGACAGGGTCTCACTCTTGCTCAGGCTGGTCTCAAACTCCTGAGCTCAAGCAATCCTCCAGCCTCAGCCTCCCAGAGTGCTAGAATTATAGGGGTGAGCCGCAGCACGTGGCCCCAAAAGCTGTTAAGATTTGCTTTTCCTTCCCTGAGATAAAAAATATTGTAGATAAATGGAAGACGAATGCATAGAATATATAAAAAGTCAAAAGAAATATATATGTTTGAAAATCCATAAGAAAACAGTCTCATTCTAAACTTCTTTCTGATTGGTTCTGGTTGGCTTTTTACTGAAGTGTACATACATACAGGATATTCATAGCATCTTTTTGTAATTTTTAAACTTTTATATTAATATTTAAACATTATTAATTTAGCTATTATTCACATATTTAGTAATGAGTAGTAAATTTTCTACCTCAAGAGCTAATCTAGACATCAGCTCTGGTAGCCATATCACATAGTTCAAGGTTTCATCAATGTCAGCTATTTTTTTGTTTGCTACGCTCTTTGAACTAATACACAGTGGATCATGTAACACAAAATTGTCTTCAACTCTAACAAAAGTAGTTTAAACTGTCCTTTCCAGTCTGAACATCTCATGTTGACATCTTGATTTGTTGGTACTTAAGAGTACATAAGGATTTTGAATTCTATGCAAGGGTACTGCAAGAATGAATTGAGGGGTGTTGAGAACCAGATTGGTTATCACAACTCTGTAAGGTGATGTGGAAAGTAGGGAAGAGGACAAGAAATAAAAATTAGTTTAAGGCAGAATAAAGGTTTCGGCTACTAATTTTGTCCCAGGTTTAAAACATAGCCCCTAGAATAGAAAACAAAAATGTAGAATGATTACATTCACTTTTGTATCTATTGTTTTATTGAAAAATTCAGTCATAGTTCAGAGTACATTAAAATAGACATACCACTTCAAACGGTAATGGTTATTATGTTTCTTCACCCTATTCCAGCACTTCTCACAATATGTAATTTCTATTTTTTCTTCTTGTATAATTCCACTTGCCTTTTGTTGTTGTTTCATTATATAAAAGGAAAATCTTAACATAGCATATTCCATGATAGGGGTTTCATTCCAAGTTAAGTTTTCAAAAATAAGCTCTTCTTAAAGCTTCCATTTTAAACAGTCCTTGTTTTCTAGTACAACGTAGATAACAATCTCACTTGTATTTAGTACCAGTGCCCCTTGGCTCTCAAAATCTGTTATTTCCTGTTGTACCTACTGAACACTTGAAGACAGGTGCGCTGTCTCATGTGTGTTTGAATTATGAACGATAATTTCTAATGAATTCTAAAATGGTCATTAAAGGTGAAAGGCTCTCGCTGCCACTTCCTCTTCCAACTAAATAAATATATTTTAATGTATTTCCAGTTGTGGAAAGCTTTCGATACATCTATCAAGTATTTCCTTCTCTCAGCTTTTTTTAGAAATTTTTACAATCTAAGAATCTTTGATAAAGGAACTAGAGATGCATGCAGTTGCAAAATTAATGTATTTATTTTCTAGCATCATTTTGTTAACTTTGTCTTTTTCTCTCAAAACAGTAAATATCCAATTTACTTATGGACTCGTTTAGCTTTTTTAAAAGCTAGATTAGCATTCTATTTTACAAGGTTTTTGCATAAAAATTTGAACATATGAAATCTTGTGAGAAATCATTTTCAGTTTTGTTTGTTTAAATCATAGTGCCTTTCTTGATATTGTCTTAAAACTATACAAGAAGAAATCATTTTCAGTAGTGGTCATAAATATCATTCTTTTGGCGATAAGTTACTGTTTCTTCAGTATGAAGCTTAGTAGACTGTATGTCTGCATATGTTTGAGGACAGCAGGGTGCAGTTTCCCAGCTCGTGAGGGACTGAAAATAATTGTCTCATTCATCAACCCATTAGGACATGATGGGTTAAGGCTAGATTTGGTCACGTTGAAATAACAGAACATAGAATTAATAAATTGCCGTCAGCTGGAAAACCTACACTAAAGCAAATCTGAAAACATGGGTTCAGAAGGGAGACAGGCATTATTGGTCTTTGCTTTCATTTTTCAAGCATGATTTGATTTTCCTTTGGCTCAGAAAACTTCTTTGGGGAGATTCTCTTCTCTTTTGTGTTCAATTTAGCCTAAAACTGTCCTCTTAAAAACCAACATTTTAAGAAAATTCTTTTCTCATGATTGAGTGTATTAAAATTTAGCCAAGCTTTGACATGAATTGTCATTTTTCTTTATTATTTTGCTTTCTATTTTGGTTTAGAGCTATTTCCTGTTCTAATCTGAACTTCAGCACTTAGTTAAACATCTTTATCAACCAGGTTTTTGGTGGCCTTTGGAGACTATGGTGGTGTTTTTTCATTTAAGGATATGTAAGCCAAAACTTGGATGGCAGTGAGACATAAGTGATTTATATCAATGTGTAACAGAGTTGTGTGTGTATGTTTAATAAAATGTCTATTTATTCAGTATTTTCCTCAGCATTTTCTGGGCAAAGTAAAAATAGCAATGCATAGTAAAAGGGCGTGTATTACCAGCAATGTGTTGGTAAATATAATTTAAAATTCAGAGCGTATTTAATTTTATTCTTTTTTTGTTATGCAGAATAAATAAAGCTGAAATGTTCTTTGAACCACTGCTTTTGCTGTTTGACTCACTTGGTAACCCACTTTCTAAGGCTTCAAAGGTTTTTTTTGTTTTTTTTTTTGTTGTTGTTTTCCCTTCTTGCTTTTCATTCTGTAGCATGTCTCCTTAAGGAAAAAAAAAAAACTATTCTCCTGAAAATACTCATTTATTGGTGTGTAACGAGTGTGGTAAGTACAATGCCTGGGACATCTTAACTCAACAAAGGTTAATTTCCTGCCACTGCAACCTCATGTGTTTTTGTTCCTTTAATGTCAAAGTTGGAAGAAATGAATTATCCTTTCAACATAATTGGAATTTATTGTAATCTCTTAAACAAGTTTAATTATTAGTTTACTAATTGGCTGGTTTCAATGATTTAATTATTTTTTGCTTCTTTAAAATGTAGATCCGCATCCCTTTTTAACGAGGTGTTAAGACAGATTATTTCTCAAAATGTTTTAATGTCTGATTAAAGACTTGGCAGACTAACTAATCGTTTCTTAGTAGCAGCAATATAACTCACATTTTTTTAGCACTTCGGCACTATCTCATTTAATCCTCATAACAAAGCCATAAAGCTACTATTATTTAATCCAGTTTTACAATGATGAAACTGAGGCATAGACAGGCTAAGTATTTAATAATCTGCCCAAGGTCACCTAGTACTAAATGGTAGAACCATGATTTGAAACCCAAGCAGTCTGACTCCAGAGCCCATAGTGAAACACTGGGGATTGGGGATGGGGGGATAGTGAGAGACTGGTTTTATGTCCACTTTCATGTATTTATATAAACTTGTGTAATTTTGCATAAAAATCCATTATGTTATAGAGAAAACATATTGCTTTGTTTTCATACCTCTCCTAGGTAAAAGTGTCAAGAGCAAGTACGCAACTTAGAAAAAGGTAAAATAATACTGAGCACCCTTTTTGTGTAGAGCTAGATGTTGTCCGGTAGCCTCTGCTACCTCTGGTTTTCCAGGGCTCTGTACCTTTTGCTGATTGATGAGGATATTTTTCAACCTTATAAAAACAGTGATGAATTTGTAGAAAACTGATGGCAATGCATATGATTCTCATCCAGTAGCATTGCCTGGAGCGACACTAAGCAGTTTTGCATTTGTTGGCAAATTTATTTTTGTATTCCTTTGAGCAACTACAAATCTCCAGGTCCTTGATTTTGTTCTGAACCAGTCTTAACATCTTCCTGATTTCCTCATTAGTTGAGTCAAATCAAATCTTCAACTTCCGTTTTTTTTCTTTTTGTCTGAGAGTCGTGGTTTCAACTTTTCAAAAACTATACTTTACAATGATATTGCCAATATGAGCTCCGAGAGCTCCCATGTAATGATAAAACCTGTTTCCAGCCTCATACATCCTAAAGTTAAACTTTATAAAATAGAAGAGGATGCTATACATCCGTATATATACACATATATATTTCTTAAATATATAAGAAGTGTAACTTGGTACTAAGATGTTAATATACTGAAAACTGTACATTAATAAGATATTAATTTTAAGAACTACAGGCAAATTTTAAGATACTGGCACTTGCTCAGTGAACTCTTGTCCTCATTCAGTTTACAAAAGCTTAACTAAATATTTAATCTGAGTTCCTTTTCTGTGTAGCCATTGACTATCAGTGTTAAAGAGACTGATTCATGAATCAGAAGGAAGAGGAACTTTTGATATTCCCAGGGATCTATTTGCAAATGACTAAGATATTTCTACTGCAGAACAACACAGCTCCCTGAGGCCTGGAAGGTAAACAAAATCAACCTGTGATTTCAAACAAAGGGGTTTCCTGGGATTCGTGAAAATAGTAAATAAACCGGGTCTAATGAAACGGCATGGCATATTTGAGATGGTAATATTTAGGGACCCTTTCCTATAATTATAAGCTAAGAATTTGGTGTCAATTACAAAATGCCCTTCACTGAATAAGCAAATTGCTTCTCTGTGCCACTTTATTTTTGGGAAGGGTGACACCCAACAGAAGCTTAGGAGAGAAGATCATTTAGTAGACTAAGGGAAGCGTGGTTGGGCAGGTTTGTTTTCAGCATCAGGCATTGATTGCATAAGGCAGAGGGCTCTCTTTGGGTCTGATGCAGTAACAAACGGTCCATGCCATCAAAGGACGCTCAGTCTTGCAGTGAAGAGAAGTCAAGGGCAGAAAATGAGCAAGTAGAATAATAAAAATGCCATAAGAGAGTTGTAAGTGCTCCAGAGGTCAGAGGTCAGAGGAAGAGGTCATATCCATGCAGCTTTCAGGAAAAGCCTCAGAGAGGAGGTAGAATTCGAGAAGAGTCTTAACAGCTAGGATTTCAACAGACAGTTGCTGCAGCCCAAGTCCACTGCATTAGTGAAGAAACAGATGGGAAATAGAACAATGGTGTTTAAAGAAAGAATGGTGAATAATGAAGTGGGAGCAATACACTAGGGCCATATCGTAGGAGTCTTGTAAGGGCCGGGATGAGGAGTTTGTTCTTATTTCAGTAGAAAAGTGAATGTTTGATTAAGGGGAAAATGTGATCAAGAAGTCTTTTAAAACTAGGCTGACAGTAGTAACTTTGAAATAGAAGGGAACTAATATTAATTGAGCACTTATAGAGCCAGGTACTTTATCTATATTACCTTTGTAGACAAAGAGACTATGACCCTGAGAGATTAAAAAAGTAAAGCCACAGTGGAAGTACATTGTAGATTCAAACTCCAAAGCCTGTCTTCTTTCTAACATACCTTAATGGCTAGAAGAGAGGATTGGAGATGAAAAGATAATTTTGGAAGCTGTTGCAACTGTCTAAGCAATAGATAATGAAGGCCAGAACTAGGATGATGCCTTTGGAGGTGGAAAGGACATCAATTGAAAAAGCACCCAAGAAGGACAGTCTATGGAATGTGGCAAAGGAAATATATGCCTGGAAAGAGTGTAAATAACACCTAGCTTTTAAGCCCGGGCTCAGGAGATGATGAGACTATTTAACAGAAAAAGCAAAAGTCTGGAGAAGAACCTGCTTTTGTTGGGGAGAAGGATGGGTTCAGTTTCGATCAGGTTGGTTTTGAGATAGCCGGTAGTCGGGGGGACAGTCTCAATACAAGACGTAGTGCACATCTGCATTGAAATGAGAATTGAAGAAATTGAATAGATAAACGGTTAAGGATAGAAACACGAAAAGACTACCAGAACTTGAGGAAATGCCTGTATTTGGGAGGTGGGAAAACAGAGGGGACAGAATGTTAGAAGAAGAAACTGAATGATGCAGCAACCAGGACACTTAATAGAAAGGAGGGAATTTCAAGGGAGTAACCACAATATTAGGAGTTGAGCCTTAGGAGTGCTGGTGGCCTTGGGATCCACAGTGAAAGAGCTCTGGCCACCCTGGACAGTGGGTGCAGGGAGCCCAAGGACACATGGCAGCCTGAGGGGCTTAGGAAGCCACAGGGATGGTGAGGATGACAAGAAAGAGGATGAGGATGAAGGAGCAGAGTGGGAGAAGGAAGAAGCTGGAGAGAGAACAGATAACTGATGGAACCAAAGCTCAGTGTTAGGGGATCGGGGGTGGAGGGAAAAACAAGCAGTTTTGCTTTTTCTTCCTTTCACACCTACAGAAAACCTGTTTTTGTATCGGTTTGCCTCTTCTTAAAGACCAGAGTGTATATTACCACGTACCCCCAACTTGGAACCGACTGGCAAGCCACAGTAAGTAGGAATGAGCCCTTTTCTGTAGCCTTCTATTTTGACAACCAAATGCTGCTGTTTGGCAGTGAGGTCGGCTTGTGTTCAAGCTGGCTGGGAACAGCCTAGAACCCTCTGTTTGTAACCTGGCTTTATGGTTTTATTATTATTTAAAGCATCCCTTTCAGCAATTTTTAAAACCAAAATACATGCTGGCTAAGGTCATCTGGAAACTGAAAGTCAACGTTCAGCAACTCTCGCTAGCCAATCCTAAACCTTGGTAAGGATTTTTATTTTGGTGGTAATGAGCTTACTGTAAGTGGGGCGGCTGAGTTGCTATGGTGATTTGTTCTCAAAACAGAGCAACTTTGCTTCAATACATTGAAAGAGCAGATAAATCTACTTTATGTTGACTCGATTGTGACATTAATTCTGGTTGAAACATCCCCCATGCACCCATCAGGACTTGTGTATAGGAATTTTAAACTGGGGCCAAGAAGGCATTGGCTGAAAGAATTGCAACTCTGGCTTTTCAAACCTGGGCCTTCACGATTCATACAACTGAAGACTGTTGGCTTCAGCCTAGAGCTCTACCACGGGGGCGGCTTGCAGCTGGGGGAAGGTTCATCACTGAAGCAATTATGTGGTTAATTGCTCCAGTGTGGGCATAGGCTGAGCGTTGTGACTCATGCCACACTCTGTCACTAATAGGGGGTGGGGAGGACAGGTTGCAAGGACGCACTGAAAACTTAGCTGCTTTTCCCCATTCCTCTTGCAAATATAATAAATCCATATCTGCCTCTGGGGTGTGGGCGCAAGGCAGACCTCAACTCCAAGACGTGGCGCTCCCGGCCTCCGTCGGTAGGGGTCCCCATTGAGTCGCACGTCCTAAACCTGCAGTGCTGGAGTCGCTCTGAACTGGGGTGCATCTGCCTCTGATCCTTGCCTGGCCGTGGCATGGTAGAGGAAAAAAGTAGATGCCTGACTTTCAGCATGACTCATTACAAACAAACGGAGGACAGATTGACGGCCTCTTATCGGAGCCCGAGTACGCGCCCCCGGGCAGAGCGTGAGTCAGACGGAGTGGCAAGTCTTGTTGGTCAGAGGGGATTTTTCCCCCCTGAGGAAGAGGAAGATATTTGAGCAGAGTGCTCTTGATCTCTGGAATACTATCAGTGACCCCTCTTTAAGCCCAGGGCTTCTAGGCGAGGTCAAATCCCCTCAAAAACAATAAGGCTTCCAGGGTCAGGGTAAGAACTGGCCACGCCCACAAGGAAACTCATTTGGAGCTGATAGAAATGTCCATAAGCTTGGTGGTGATGGTTTCACAATGTCCGCTTGTCAAAAACCGCCAAAGTGTACACTTTTAACATGTACAGCTTGTTTTGTGTAAGTCACACTTCAAATAGTTGGAGAAGAAATGCAGTTAACAGTTTAGTGGAGGGAAAAAACTGGCCAAACCATTATTCTAGTGATTCCCCAAGAAGCTCAGCGTCCCTCCTCACCTCCCCATCTGTGGTTGAGTTTGGGGGTGCACACACGCAAGGGGGCTGCCTGGAGGGGTCGTGGTGTCAGATCGTCTCCTGCTGATCCCAGACTCCCGGTGGAGTGGGTGTTGGTAGGTGAGTCACTTCACCAAAGGGAACGCAGGCAGGAAGAATAGGTTGGTAACAAATTTGGGGGTGGGTGGGGCAGAGGTTGGGGAGCAAAGGAAAAAGCAGCACCTTCAACGTGACCCCACCCCGGGCAGCCACGGGACTGGAGGAAGTCTGTTCACGCCTTTATGTCTCAGCCAATGCAAGTCGGGTCAAGCCAACGCGTGACTGCGCCCACGGAACACGCACGCGTGAAATGACTTAACGCTTGGAAACCAGCACGCCAGCGAGCAAGTTCATTTAGGGGCAAATGAACACACATGTGCTTAGATGGCAAAAAAAAACATAAGGAAGTAGTTCAGCAAGTGGGGTTACTGAAAGAGCAAGCCGCTACAACCAGAGGGGTGGCCCACATGTTTTTTAATGTAAATAACCTCAATTGGGAAAATGCGAACATGTGTCTATGCACAGACTTGCTTACAATGTTCTGAAAAAGCGTGTGATAGTTTTCTCCCTTCAGATGAAAGCCCCTAGTGGGCAGGGAAGGGAACTTTTCTTTCCTGTTGCTATAGGTACTCTCTTGGGAATACCTGCTGCTTCTGACTGCTTACCTTATGGGAAAGGTCTGTCTTTTATGTTGACTGGTAACTTTATCCAAAAGGAATTAATTATCTCTTTCATTTCCCCTTCAGTGTCTGTGGGGCCAGCATATGTCTGTTCCTGCCGCTGTCTTTGAGAAACAAATTGTGCACAGTGTACACAAAGTGATTTGGAGCATTTGTCATCTTAACAAGAGGGTTATTAATGTACAAGGGCTTTGTCTGAATTGCGTAACTTCTCAGTCACTGTTGCCAAATCTGTATGTGTGTTGTGTGTGTGTGTGTGTGTGTGTGTGTGTGTTGTTGTTTGACTCTCTGGATTCTGTACATACCTTGAAGGTACATCCTTGCCACAGTGGCCCTGGTCACATCTAACGCCTGTCTGTGTCTTTGATTTCCAAAGACAGTCCCAAATTTCAACTATTCTTCTGACGTACCTCCGTCAATACACTCTTACTTTTAGATCCTTTTTTATTATATGAAATACAATCTGTAGGAAGAATGTTTCACTCAACTAGTATATTTTCTCTTGAAATCAAGGTCTTAAAAATGATCGTTTGGAAAGCAATGGCAGTGTATTCAACAAACATTCATGAAATGTCTACCGTGTGCCAGAACAGTAAAGCACAGCCCGTAGTTTGGAGTTACAAGTTGTTGTTTTTTCCAGGTCTTAAAGAATCCAGAAAGCAGAGCCAGCTTTTGTATTTGCAATAATGGAATTACAGTAAAGTGTTACTTATACTAAAAAAAAAAAGAAAAGAAAAGAAAACAACACTCATTGCCTGGAAATGATCAAACCTTCACAGCATTCTGATACGCATTACAGAGTTCTGGGGTGCTAACAGCATAGGTTACAGAAGTTGTAAAGGTATACTTCTCTGTGGCACATTGCCAAGCAAGGCCTTATTTCACATTTAATGCCTTGCAGGAAAAAGATAGCACAAGATGAGTCCTTCAAACAGATGAGAGAGTTCAGTCATCTTGAAAAGCAAGACACCTGTGTCCTCAGTTGTTTCGGATCTCTGGAGTATTCGCTGGTTTCACCAAGCGGCGTCACAGGGCAGTTTTGAAATGGGAGAGAATATTTATAAAAGGAAAAGCATCCTCCAGGTAGGTCTTTTTAATTTACTCCTTAGAGCTGACCTGGAGATACTTTTGTAATGTGGCTTTTGGTTGGGTTCCAAACCTGTGATCTGTTGTTTCAAACTGCATCTTCAATCCGTGGTCCGGAGTCAAGCGTCCTGTGTTTTGTCTAGTGAATAATCTTGTTTCCCTTATCGTACACTAACATTTGTCTAACATAGGTGTTTTTTTTAAATTGGGGCCACTGGTGCATAGCATTGGAATGATCATAATCCTTGGTTTATGAAACACATCACTTATTCATGCATGGCCTACTTTTATTTATCGAGTGCTTTCTGCATTATTTAATAATTACTTAATAATGCAGAAAGCACTCATGAAGCTACCACTCTCTCCAAGAAAAAGGTAGACCTTGACAGGAAGATTAGAACCTGCATCTAACCACACAGATCCACATTCCGTCCTGTTTCCCTGCTCCTCCCAAGCCACAGTGAACCCTCACCCTGATTTATGTTATTGACATTCTCTTGCTTTCTTTTCTATATAGTTTTATTAATTCTTGTATATATTATATGTATTACAAAAATTCTGTGTGTATACTGTTCTTAAATTTATAAAAAGTGTAATGTTTTAGGATTTATATTGGTAAGATTCATGCTGTTGCACGTTGCTGGCTTCTCTGTAATATTTCATTATATGAACAACTTTCTCATTACTGGTTGCTTGGGTTGTTAATAGGTTCTCAAGATTATCATAAAAAATACTTTCATGGCCATTCCTGTACCTAATCTTATACCTGTGCAAATGTTTCTCTTAGGTATGTACCTAGGAGTGAAATTGTTGGGTCGGATGGGATGTGTATGTTCAACTTTAGGCTACAGTGGCAAACAGAAGTGGTTGCACTAATTCACACTCAATAGATCCACATTCTTTCCGACACTTGGTATTGTCAGGCTTTTTAATTTTCGTTGATCAATTGTGAATTAAATAGCACCTCGTTGTGGCCACTGGTAGCACAGGTAAAAATCTGTTTGTATGTGACTGGCCACATATGCCTCCTTTCTTTCTCTGAGAAGTATCTGTTCATGTTTTTTGCCCATTTTTCTACAGTTGTTTGGTTTTTTTTTATTTTATTAAAAGGAGCACTTAATATATTCTCGATACTAATCATTTGTGTGTTGTATTTCTTTTCACTTTCTTTAAGCTATCTTTTGATGAACAAAAGTTATTAATATAGCAAAATGTATCAATCTTTCATAATTAATGCTTTTTGTTTAAGAAATTGTTTAGTAAGTCTTTTCTATCAAAATGTATAAAAGACATCTATATTTTATACTAAGAGTTTTTTAAGTTTATTTATGATATCAGGTAAGGATCCAAAATTTCATCTTTTTCCATGTCTATCATAATGCAAATATTCATTTTATGTACAGTCTGTTCCTGGACTTTATTCTGTTGGTGAATGTGTTTCTCTTGCACCAATGCACCATCTTACTAAAGCTTCATTAATAGTCCTGATATATGGCAGGGCCAGACCTTGTTCTCCCTACTCTTGGTCTTCAGAAGTGTCCTGGTAATTCTCAGCCCTTTAGTGTTCCAAATAAATTTTAGAATCATCTTATCAAGCTCCATGAAATCCCTATTGGGATTTTAATTGCAATTACCTTGAATCTAAAGCTCAATCTAGGGAGCATTGACAACTTCCCAATATTTATCCATGAATATAATGTGTCTATTTATTTGACCACCTTTAATATTTCTGAATAAAGTTTTATAATTTTCCACTAGGGAAATTATACTCCTGTAGAGAGTACAGACATCTGTTATTAGATTTATTCTAAAGAGTTTATATTCTCTGATACTGTTGAAAATTCTTCCTTTAGTTACATTTTCTACTTTGCTGTTGGTATAGTATATGCAACTGTATTTTTTACTTTAATGTCACACCCAAGAACCTAGTTAAATCTCATTTATAATGCCTTATTCTGTGGCTTCTTTTGTCTTTTCTATATAGCCATCCTATTATTTAATATCTGAAAACTATGACAGTTTTATTTCTTCCTTTCTAATCCCTATGCCTCTAATTAATTTTTATTGCTTGTCTTATTACACTATAGTACCTCCAAGCAATGTTGGACAGGTGGACTGGTAGTAAGCACCCTTGTCTGTTTTCTGACTTATGAGGCTTCTAATCTTTTTGGATCTGTGGTTCCAATTCTAGCTTCCTATAGTCCTTTAACTTATAATCTCATAT
The DNA here is from genome assembly GCA_004363605.1 of Indri indri. Classification (NCBI taxonomy): domain Eukaryota; kingdom Metazoa; phylum Chordata; class Mammalia; order Primates; family Indriidae; genus Indri; species Indri indri. The sequence goes on along the minus strand of RJWJ010010976.1, from coordinate 10,834 downwards.
TTCCCTTAATTCTTTCTATATTTTGCTTATTTTAAGAAAATTTTAAATGAAGCTTGTTTAGATTTGAATTAATTAGATAATATTCTGAAAATATTTATATATTATAAACCATTAAAAACCATAAGCAGTTAGAATAGTAGTCATAGTGTTAAACAAATTGTACTAAATCAACTTTTATTCACTCCTCCTCATTTTCCCCCTAATATACTAGGCAAGTTAATAAGATGCTTTGGGTCAAGTTACCAGAATAGTCCTAGTGCTAGGACTATTCCGTGTTAGACCCTAAATATACACTACAGAACAAGCCAGCAAGACCCCTGCTTTCCTGGAGTTACTTTCTCATCATGGGAGAGAACCAGAGACTGATAGGATTACAGATTATGTTAAGGAAGAAAATAGGATGGTGAGAAGGAGAGAGAGAGAGAAACTGAGAAATGCATCTTCCCTAAGCCTCTTTTATTCTTCTTTACCTTCCTGGGAGTGACGCTGAATAATTCTGCAGCCTACAACCACTCTACCCCCACCCCTCCCATTTTGAGGAACCCAGTTCGTAAGGAGAGGGGGGTGGAGGGGACTCCACACAACTGATCGGGTCGCTGTTTCGGTACGTCTGTTAAAGACCGTAGTCCAGCCCCTATACCAAAGCTAAGATAATATGAGGCAAAAGAGCCCAAGTTCTCCCTCTGAGTACACGAGATTGGACAAACTCTAAAACCCAGCTGCATCCTACTCTGTGCTGGGATCCTTTGCTAGGCGCCAGAGCTACCAAGATAAAAAAGATCATGGTCCTGCCCTCCAGGAATTCACAATACTGTGGGGAAGAAGCAGGACATACATGCCAAGATGGAGACGTGATCAGGGTTCACTGAGGACACAGAGGAGAATATCTAACTACGCTTGGAAGTCAGGGAAGGCTTCCTGGAGGAAGCAATGTCCGATGTGTCAGTTTCTATGGCCACCAGTAGCAAAGCGCTAGTGGGGATCTAGAGAGCTAGCTCTCGGGTGCAGAGTACAAGCTCTGGGCTTACACAGCCGAGTTAATGTCTTAAATTACCCATCTAGCTAAAACACCCATGTTCTCATTTGTAAATGGGGATAATAGTACAGAGAACGTAAGTTTATTAGGAAAATTGAATAAAATAATCTGTATAGAGCACTTAGTTCTTGATCAATTCATCTCATGACCAACTCACAGAAATTCATGTTGTACAAATCCAATTTGCCAAAAGACTGATCCCCTGAATTCGCCAAAGTTGCCAAGTAGCTTTAATAGGAATATTCATGTCTGGTTTCTGATTGTGAGATGTACTTTTCTGGCTATTGACTGAATAAGATTGATAATGCACCAAGCAAATGAATCTTATAAAATACTACTTTTTAAAATGTGGCAAAGAGGGAATAAATCTAAACTGAAGTTTTTTTGTTGACATGAAGTGCTATTTATCAACCAAAATTTTAGCATTTCGTGTCAAACAGATTTGCTTTCATTTCTTCTAAATTTTTACTTTTGAATGCCTTTTTTATTCTTCAAACTGTAAACATTTAGAATAGCAGTTCCTTTAATGACATATCAGGCTTAAATTTAACTACATTAAATTTAAAATTGAATTTAGTTGTAATTTAGTTTTAAACATGTTAAATTTTCATACAAAACATCCCAAAGAAATCTGAAAACTTAATTAAATTGAAAAGCATACTAAAGAAGTCAGAGCTGGCTGAAACAATCCTTTCCTGAAAAATGGTAAAATTTTGGTTTCTAACAAGAATCATTTGGGATACATGAGTGAGTAGCAGTTTGCATAAAGATTTGACATCAAAAGGTATTAAACAATTCCAAGAAGAGAAAGTTAATTTCCTCAGAATGAACTATTATAATGAATCATATTAATATTATCAATACTTCTTATCTGATATGCATTAACCATAAATAGGAATTTTAAAAGAAACAATCAACAAAACCAACTGAAAAGCCCTTAAATTGCTAAATGATGAACACCAAAAGATTGAACAAAGATTATGATCAAAACATTCAAATAACAATTATCTCTTAAATATCAATGTTAACCATTTTACAATCCAGATAATGAGTACTGTGTATGAACCTTTGTTGTATAATTTTTCTGTATGTCTGAAAATTCTAAATATGTTGGAGAACAAAATTAATGTAAATTAACAATTTTCTATAAAAAATGCTAAAAGTATATTCTTATCATCAATAACCGAAATTCAGCCCTCCCTTAAAACACTTGGTTTTAGTGAATAGGCAAACTTGGTCAATGGTTTTCATTTTGGAAAACTAATTTGATAAATTGGCTTTGAACAGATTAATTTCTGGCAGATTAGCCTAGAGCTCCAAGAAGAAAATGCTCTCCCAACAGAAAAAAAAAAACTGTGAAAGTAGAGGTAAGAAGGAGGAAATGACAGAATAACAGAACTGATGCAAAGCAACCTGGGGAGTAGAAGGAGCCCAGGAGGTGGGCAGGGCCCAGGTCCTGGTGGAAGTCATAGCCATGGGAGGGTTTTATAATACTTACTAGTTGTATTGTGGGGTTTTTTCCCTGACTATAAACATAACATGATCTTGTCAAATTTAGACTCTGGAGAAGAATATAAAAGAAAATAAAAGCCCTAATCCAATCACTTAGTTTTTTTTTTTTCTGCACATGTCAATATGCAAGTGTCTAGACTATTCAATATCCTGAAAGGCTGTAATGCTTTGACCACCAGCAGCATGTAAATTTCCAACTTCCCTGACCCTAGCCATGGATACTTCCCAAACGTTACCTTCCTTGACCCTGGAGTGTACCAGCCATCTACCAGGGCTAACCATTAACTTTAAAAAAATGGACTTCTGTTAAAGATATTATACTTAGAATTTTGTGTGATTTTAGAAAATCTGGGTAGGCAAATATATATATATATATATATATGTGTGTGTGTGTGTGTGTGTGTGTGTGTGTGTATGTCTAATTTTACTAGCCAGAGATAATTCTAGCACTTCAATGTGTATCCTAGACTTTTTTCTGTCTTTATTTATATAGATAGTATATTCCACTTAAAATGGAATCTTCTTATGTAGACACTATTTCTTGAGTTTTCAGCTTAACATGGTATACAGTTTGTCAATGTCATAAATGTTCATCTACATCATTATTTGAGTGGTACAGAATATTTCATTGTGTGGGCGATATCTAAAATGTGTATCAAATGTACATCACAGCCACCAGCCAATCAGAGCTGATGCTGGCAAGCGGTCCCATACGCTCCTATCAGCTGGGGCCTTTATTAAACCAATCCTGTATTGTCAACCCTTACATTGTTTCCAGTTGTACCCTACTAGAAGCAATGATCAAATGAGCATCTTTTACGCTAAACCTTTGTGCAGATACATGATCATTTTTGATCATTTCCCAGGGTATATTTTAATAAACGGAATTCCTAATCAAAGAGTAAAACCATGTTTTAACTTTTTGACATATGCAGCCAAATTGCTCTCTGAAAATATACTATCAATTTATATTCATATTAGCAGGATGTAAGAGAGCCCGTTTTTCTACGCCCTCACTAAGAATGGTATTATTCTGCCTTTTATCATCCATATGCTAAGTTCAAATGACATTTCACTATTTTAATTTGGACTTCTTCAATTACTGTTGAGATTAGATTTTTCATATGTTTCTTGGTCATGTGTGTGTGTGTGTGTGTGTGTGTGTGTGTGAATTGTCTTTTGGTATCCTTTTCCCTTTTATCTATCAAATGTTCTTTCTATTATTTATTCATGAGAATTACATCTGTTGAGAGTAGTGAGGTTTCATAAATGTTGCAAACCTTTTTCTAAATTTGTCTTTTTTCTATGCTTTTGCCTTTCTGATTTTTAAAAATTTGTATGTTGTTAAATCTTTCAGTATTCTTAAAATTCCTTTTCATCCGAGAATATATAAAACCCACCCAAATTTCCTTCTGGTATTCTTGCTTCATTTCTGACATTTAAATCTCTTTCCACTGAAAACTTGCGTCTGTATGCGATGTGAGGTGTGTATCTGACTTTTCCATAATGGTGAGCTAGTTGTTTAACACCAGTTGTTGAAAAACGCTTTATTACCTGCTGATCTTAATTGGCATCTTTGTCTTATACTGTATTTATGTTTACATTTGCATATGTTCCTGTGCTTTCAATTCTGTTCCTATCATTTTATAATAAGTTTTAATAATTTCTTGGACAGATGCTTCTATTATTATGCTCTTTGAAACTTTTATTGGCTAATTGCCCATCCTTAAGCATTTATTCTTCCAGGTGAACATGTAAGATTCTTTTGGTTAAGTTGCCAAAAAAAATTGTGTTTAGATTTTTTTTATTGGAATTATATTACATTTATGTTATTTTGGTAATAATGGACAACATTAGGAAAATGGTGTGTTTTACCATTTGTTGAAGTCTTCTTTCATATTCCTCAGTAATATTTTGCAGTTTGATTCATACAGGTCCTGTACATTTTGTGCCTAGTTAGTTCAAAGGTACTTGTTGTTATTGCAAATCGTGACTGAGCTCTCTTCCTTCCCTCCGGCCCTGGCCATTCTGCTATATGACTTTTTTTATGGACTTCATAACTGACCATCTTACAGAACTCTTATTCATTGTAATAGTTGTTCAGCTTATTCAGTTGACTATAACAGGTAGACCATCACTTCATTCAAAAATAATAATGATAATTTGTCCCTTTTCTGTATTTATACCCCTTTTTCTATTTTTTCTCTCACAGCATGGGTTCAGGAATACAGATGTACCTGGGGCCCAGGCAAGTAACATAAATCAGTGAATTGGGCCAAGTGAGGCCTTCGGAGAGAGCTCGGGGCCTTGTCTAAAGCGGGAAGCCCCTATTCGGCCCCAGCCAATTTCTGCCATTTGGGAAATAGGCCTAACGTTGACAGATGGTCAGATTTTTTTAAAAAGACATGCCAAAGATCAGTGTTTTGTTTTGTTTTTTAGTGTGAAATATACTGACCTTTTAAATGTTGAAAATGAATTTGATTTTTTTTTTAAACGTTAGGCAAGTCAAATATAGGACATTCAATGGTCAAATTCAACCCCGGCTCCCAGGACCCCCTGCTTTGGCAAGACTTCCAGAATATAAGTATGTATTAAGTTGGAATACCAGGAATTCTTGCCTTATCCTGGGTTAGTCAAAATGCCTTCCATTCTTTGATCAGTGAGCTATTTTGTAGGTTCTCGATGTGAGATAAATATTTTTCAATGTTAAGCCTCTGTCTCTTTCTGATTTAATAGAAGCATTGTATGAAGAGAGCAATTGGAGTTACATTAGCTGATGTGATTTTCTTCTTTGACCTCTGAATCCATAAATTTTCTAATATTGAACTATCCTTGCATTTGTGATTTGTGGGGTTAAGCTGTACTTAGTCATGTTATATCATTCTTTTCAATATAGAGTTGTATTCTATTTTCTTAATGTTTTATTTAAGGATTATAAAATAGGAGACAAAGTATTTTTTTTAAGTAACAAAACTCACCTATTGCCTCTCTGTCTCATGACCACCATTGTTCTCTGCTTGTTTTCATGGTAAAGAATGTGGCATGAAAAAAAATTTTTTTTTATTTAAAAACATTTTTTTTTAATTTTTAAAACTTAAAAAAAAAAGAATGTGGCATACTGTTTAGAGAAAGGGAGAGGTAGCAAGACTTCAGCAGGTCCACACAGACATGCTTATAGATTAATAGATGATTATTTGGCTTTTATTTTGCTGAGGGGGAAAGAGTAGAGCTAGATTGTCCTCAATAAATAAATCTTGGAGACTGAGGGAAGAGAGGGAGAAAGAGCTCAGAGAAGGAACAGAGATGTCTAATAGTTTCTGCGGTGGTTTGTAATGTGGTTCTATCCTCTGATGTTCCTACGAAGTTATTCATCCATTTGTCTTCAGCGCGCTGTGGCGTTGGATCTTTTGTGCAATGTGACTAACCCAGGGAAGGGCAGGTACCGCCTTTGCCTTAGAGGGCCCTGCTCTGTCCCTCCCTTGGCCACACCCCTCCTCCACAGGTAAGGGGTCTGCAGGGCCAAGGACAGGCTCTGCAAGTAGGTCCATCTAGGTTGGGAATTCCAGGATTCCGAGTGCCATGACTCAGTGCCCCCTGCCTTCTAGACCATGTTCCATTAATAGATACCCAGGCCCCCAGGATTCTCTACCTAAATGGCCCTAGTCTGCTTCCAGGGCCTCTTTCCTAGGTCTGTTCTCCCAAGGGTAGACCACACGGCTGGTGTCTGCACTCAGAGCCTGAGGAGTGACCAAGGACCACCACATGTGTGGGTGTGAGCCAAGCATGGACATGGGGCCGGAGCATCCACACCTGTTCTCACAAGGCCCACCATCACCCAGGATGCAGCTGGGGCTGTACGGAAAGGGCACCCAGCTCTCCTTGTGCCTCCAGGTAATAGCGCAGAGCTCTGAGGGGCCTGGGAAAGTTCTACATTCAAACGCAGCTTTCTGAGTGGTTATGAAGGTGTATTGTCAAAGTAGCAGGGAACACAGTTAGCATGATTTCCAGCTTTTAAATACCTGGGCCATCTGGTGTGCGGGCCTCGTTCATACTCTCGCCCCAAACCCCTCGACTGCTTGGGGAAAACCAGCTGTGAGCCGGTCCTCCAGGTGAGCACGAGGCTTGCAGTAGGAAGTGATGTGGAGACTTCTGTATTCATTGGTTTCCCAGATGGTAAATACAGCCCATATATGATTTTCCCTTACAAAATGATTGATGATCGAAATCACCAAAGAAATAGACAAATACTGGCATCTCTATCCGCGTTAGTCTCCTAGGGCTGCCCTAACAAAGTACTACAAGCCGGTGGCTTGAAACAACAGCAATGTATTCTGTCACAGCGCTGTAGGCCTAGGAGAGGAGCCTTCCTGGCCCCTTCCTGGCTCCTGGGAGCTCTTCCCCATCCCTGGCGCTCTCTGGTCTGTGGCTGCATCATTCTGGTCTCTGCCTCCGTCTTCGCGTGGCTTCTTCCTGTGTATCTGTGTGTCCTCTTCTCTTCTTATAAGGACACGAGTCACTAGATTTAGGGCCCAGCCTAATCCTGTATAATCTCATTTTAATAATTCCATCTGCAAAGACCCTATTTCCAAATAAGGCCCTATTCTGAGGTTCTGGGCAGACACTCTTCAACCCACTGCACTCTCCGTCCGTAAATTGACCGTATGTCTCCGGTTTTCCTTTCCCTCTCTCCGCCTTTCTTCCCCCTACTCCTCAGCATTTGGTTATTGGAGGTAGGTTTGTTTTGTAAAATGTATCAGGCACTTTTTTTTCTTTTCCTTTTTTTTTTTTTTTTTTTTTTCCGTAGAGATGGGGTCTTGCTCTTACGCAGGCTGGTCTGGAACTCCTGGCCTCAAGTGATCCTCCCACCTTGGCCTCCCAGAGTGCTGGGATTACAGGCATGAGCCACCGCGCCCAGCCTTGGGACACGTTTAAACTTTTTTCTTTACTCTGGAACCAATTACATTCTATAGAAAGTGCTTGTTACCTATGTGTGACAGGATTAGCCCACGCACCCCTCAACACCCCAAATACATCTCATCAAAGTGGCAGGGAGTTCTTGCTTAGTTTTCTTCCATTGCTTTTTGTCTGGTTGGATTTTTCTACCTCTTCTTGAGTAGGTTTTATGTCTTGTTTTTGGTCCATATTTTATGAGCATAAATTTAAACACAGTATGCTTTTAACTGTAATCTTCTGCCAAATCCATGTTTCTAGTCCCTTTTTAATCCTGGCATTATTTATTTGTATTTTCTTTCTTTCTCATGTAACTTTGCCAGAGGTTTGTCTCTTTTATTGGTCTTTTAGAAGAGCTAGCTCTTTGATTTATCTTATCGATTCTATTGTTGTCTGTTTTCGAATGTGCTCTTATCTGCTTTTATCTTGTACTTCTTTCTGTCTGCCGCCCTTAGATGTATTTTATTAGTTTTTGTCTCTGGTTTTGAGTTAACTGCTCAGGGTTTTGTTTTTTGTTGTTGTTGTTGTTTTTCATTTTTATTTAATAACAAGGCTATTTAAGCTTTATCTTTGTTCCAGCAAGTGGCCAGAGAGACGGATACAACTAAAGAACACTGTAGCCAGGAGAGGGGACCCAGCAACAGAATAGATCAAAAACACTCTTCTCTGTCGGGGACCTGGCTATGTATCTAAATTCTTTTGTGCTGTTGCTTCCTGGGAATGTTAACTAGGGAGCCAAGGCAGACTCTAGAGAAGGGCTAGACTCCATCTTTCTCGCAGTGATGGAAAGTGGGGCCCTTCTGACTTTATCCCACTTTCTGAATCAGTTTTATCTTACTTAGGGGTTCCCAGGGCCTGAGTGGTACTTGTTTGGAATTGCATCGGCCAGCCCGGAAATGGTATGGCCGTGAATGATGGAAAACCTCATGAACCGAGTGTGTTTCCTACATCCTGGCACAAGCGCCAACCCCCACGCCCAACCTTCCCCTCTTTAGCAATCTCTCCTCTCCTCCTGGCTCTGCTGAGATTTATGTAAGAACCTATTAAAGAGCATTGAAAAGACAAAAGGGAGCATTGATTGAAAATAGTATGTGGCCATTGTCATTGTAGGTTTGAGGATGGTAGTGGGGTATGGAGTGAAAAACGCTCTCCAGCCAGACCCGGTTAAGTCTGCTTGTAATATCTCGAAAAGGCCTAGTCTCAGAGCATCCGGGGACCTCAGCAGAGGACCACAGGAACTGGGGCTAGGATACCTCATCCTGATCCCTGGTCTACAAGTGGAACTTGACTCAGGGCAATGTCAGTATCCACTGGTCTTTTGCATATGGAGATCAGAATGGAGAAATACAAACTTCAGGGATGGAAAAACGGGGGTCTCTGCCAGTCCCCAGTTCCCAGGCCTCCCTTCCTCAGTGAATGTAGATCTTCCCATCTAACCAATTCATTGCAGGATCTCAGCCCTGGCATTCCATTCCTAAAATGATTAATAATAAACATTTACTGAGTTTTTGCTGTGTCCCAAATATAGTGTTTAGGGTTTTTTTTTAACAGCTTTATTGGGATAGAGTTTACATATCATGAAATTGGCCCATTATAAGTAATACAATTCAAACATTTTCAAAAATTTTACAGGGTGGTGCAGCCATTATCACATCCCAGTTTTAAAATATTTCATCACCTCCCAAAACTCCCTCACACCTGTTTGCAGTCAATTCCCTATCCCACTCCCAGCTCCGGCAACACTGACCTGCTTTCTGTCTCTATACTTTTGTCTTTTTTGGAAATTTCATAGAAATTAAATCATGCAATGTTCAATTCTTTTGCATCTGGCTTCTTTCACTTATAATGTTTTTGAAATTCATCTATGTGGTAGCGTGTATCAGTATTTTGTTTCTTTTTTATGGCTGAATAGTATTCCATTATATAGCTACACCACAGTTTGTGTATTCATTCACCAGTTGATGGGCATTTGGATCGTTTCCACTTTTTAGCTATTATGAATAATGCTGCTGTGACATTCATCATTGAGTCTTTGTGAGGACATAAGTTTTCATTTCTTTTGGGAATGGACTGGAATTGCTGGGTCGTACAGTAGGCTTATGTTTAACTTTTTAGGAAATTGTCAAAACTGTTTTCCAATGTGGGTGCACTGTTTTACATCCCCACTACCAGCATATGAGGGTTCTAGTTTCTCCACCTCCTTGCAAACACCTGGTGTTGTCTGTCTTTTTCATTATAGCCATTCTTGCATGTGTATGAAGGTATCTTTATCTAACATCAGAATGTGTTATCGAATGTGTTCATCAATGCTTCAAATGTTGTTTAAAGATAGGCCTCTTTTCCTCTCCCTCCATCCACAGCCTGCTACAGTGGGCTGCGTTCCTTCAGGGAAGAGGGACATGGACATTCAAGATCTGCCCCCAACATACACACACGAGGGGTTGGAAGGGCGAAAAGGTAGGACAAGTGAGGGTGAGAGAGGGAAGTACTTACTTGGCTGTTAGAGTCAAAAGACAGTATTCCACCCTCTGGGCATGCTCAGGTACCATGCAGGGTGATGAGCGGGTACCTGGAAAGGCCCCAGCACTGGGGGAGTGCAGCTCAGGCCACCCTGGGAATCCATTCACACTCCCCGGACTCTGGTGATCCACCCCCAGTCTCTGTCTGATGAGGGATTATTACCCTCCTAGGCCACCCTTTGGGAGGATACCCATTTGGCCAAGATGGTCCATAGGAAACACTCCTACTGCGCCAGAACAAGATTTGGGCATGCAAGCCAACGCCAGCTTCCTAGCCACGGCTCTCACCCTCCGGATGCTCAGGAGTGAGTCACGCATAGTCAACCCCCGTGCTTCCCCCTCTCTAACGGTGGGGAAGTCTGATCCAACTCTCTGCAGCCCCTTGGAGAAGCTGCTCTCATTGGACTTGAGGTGCAGGAATAGATTAAACACCCCCATCTCGTGCGTGCATGTTTGTTGGGAGGTGAATGACAGCACAGTATTTGCAAAAGAAAAAAAAAGCCTCATAAATCCTCTCTTAATACCCACTGATTCTTTTAGATCCTCTTTGTGGACTAGGGATTTGTGAAACTGCAGGGATTCGAGTGTGAGACAAGCTCTGAAGTATCGGCTGTGAAAATCTACATCTTCATCTGGTAACTGGCTTTGCGGGTTTCGTATCTATGAGCTCTCGGTGCCTCGTCGTAATTTCCTAACTTACCACCCTGTTACATGTAAAATGGAGACATTATTCCTACTTATCTAGTGGGGTCTTTAAGGAGATGCATGACACAACTGATGCATGCAAAGTGCTGAGCAGAGTGTCTGGCACTTAGAC
>RJWJ010010975.1:0-45604 GCA_004363605.1 Indri indri | reverse complement strand
TGTGGCAGGGATTCCAATTTTTGAATTTTGACTCTGGACCAGTGGCTGTCTAACTTTTCTAACTTTTCTTTTCTGACCTATAGAAAGGAATCCATTTTCTGTCCCACCCCAGTTGACACAAATATGACAATTACAAATAAATAATACTCAGCCTCCCTTTGTGTGAGGTACCCAGATAATTCCTCTTTGGTTCTCTATTATTTTATTATTACTAATTTTCAATGCTGGCTTGTTAGAGCCAGGATTAGGGCAAGACACGTGAGGAAACCATCAAAGTTGCACGACTTAAGGGGGACCTGAAAATTGCAGTTAATCAAGACAAGTAATACTTTCAGACAATATTTATAAAATTTGAAATTACGGTAATCCACAAACAAAAAGATATCAAAATTTTAAATAAAGACAGGCAGTTCTATGTTTGTTTTATGACCCTGCATCATCGTGCACCTTTACAAGATTGTGTTATTTGCAACTGACCGTGAGTGCCCTGCAGTGACCTTATGAGGGTTCACAGTGGCAGTTGGAGAGACTGGGCAACATTGGGCTTTATATAGTGATGCCTTTTTTTTAATTTCAAATATTACGGGGGTTCAAATGTCCCTGGTTACGTGTATAGATGTCATTATGCTTGAGTAAGGGTTAAAAGTGTGCCCGTCATGCCGATAGTGTTTGTTGTACACATTAGGTAGGTTTTTGCCCCTCCTGTCCTCCCCCCGACCCCCTGCTTGATTTCTGCTGAGTTTTACTTCGCTCTGCACACATGTGTGCTCATCGGTTAGTTCCAATTTAACAGCAAGTACATGTGGTGTTTGTTTTGCTATTCTTCAGATACTTCATTTTGGATAATGTTCTCCAGTTCCATCCAGATTGTTGAAAAAAGCCTTAATTCATCCTATCTCATGGCTGCATAGTATTCCATAGTACACATAAACCACATTTTGTTAATCCACTCATGAATTGATGTGCACTTGGTTTGATTCCACATCTTTGCAATTGTGAATTGTGCAATAAACATTCATGTGCACGTGCCTGTTTGCTAAAATGACTTTGTCATCTTGGGGTAAATACCCAGTAGTAGAATTTCTGGATCAAATGGTAGGACTACTTTTAGTTCTTTGAGGGATCTCTGTACTGTTTTCCATAGAGGTTGTAGTAATTTACAGTCCCACCAATAGTGTATAAGCATCCATTTTCCTCTGCATCCATGCCAGCATCTATTGTTTTTGGGCTTTTTAATAAAAGCCATTCTAACTGGGATAAGGTGATAAACATTGTGGATTTAATTTCCATTTCCCTGATAAATACTGGTGTTGAACATTTTTTCATATATTTATTGGCCCTTCGTCTATCTTCTTTTGAAAAGCTTCTGTTCATGTCTTTTGCTCACTTTTGAATAGGGTTGTTTCTTTTTTCCTTGCTGATCAGCTTGAGTTCTTTGTAGATTCTGTTTATTATCCCTTTATCGGATGTATAGCTTGCTAATATTTTCTCCCATTCTGTAGGTTGTCTATTTGCTCTGTTGATTATTTCCTTAGCTATGCAGAGCTTTTTAATTTAATCAAGTCCCATTTATTTATTTTCATTGTTGCTGTGATTGGCATTGGGATCTTCTTCATAAATTGTTTGCCTATGCCAATATCTAGAGGAGTTTTTCCACCATTTTCTTCTAGAGTTCTTATGGTTCCATGCCTTACACTTAAGTCTTTTATCCATGTTGAATTAATTTCTGTGAGTGGTGAGAGATATGGATCCTGTTTCATTCTTCTGCATGTGGCTATCCAATTTTCCTACCACCATTTATAGAATTGGGCTTCTTTTCCCCAGTGTATATTGTCTGCTTTGTTAAAGATCAGTTGGCTAAATGTGGATGGTTTTATATCTGGGATCTCTATTCTCTTCCATTGGTCTATGTCTCTATTTTTGTGCCAATACTATGCTGTTTTGGTTACTATAGCCTTTCTTTCCTCAGTGTTTCATAGTTCTTTTCGTGAAGATCTTTCATCTCCTTTGTTAAGTATATTCCTAGATATTTTATTTTCCTTGTAGCTATTGTGAATCATATTGAGTCTTTGATTTGACTCTCAGCTTGACTGTTATTGGTATGTAGGATTGATACTGATTTGTGTACATTGATTTTGTAACCTGAGACTTTGCTGAATTTGTCTATCAATTCCAAGAGTCTCTTGGTAGAGTCTTTGGGGTTTTGTAGCTATAAGATCATATCATCAGCAAAAAGTGATAGTTTGACCTCCTCGTTCCTGGTTTGGACACCCTTCATTTCTTTCTCTTGCCTGATTGCTCTGACTAGGACATCCAGCACTATTTTGAATAGAATGGTGACAGTTGGCACCATTGTCTTGTTCCAGTTCTTAATGGGAATGCTTTCAACTTTTCCCATTCAGCATGATTTTGGCTATGCATTTGTCATATATGGCTTTTATTAATCTTGACATATGTTCCTTCCAGCCAAGTTCATTGAGGGTTTTTATCATGAAATGGTGCTGAATTTTATCAAATGCATATAAAGTTGTTCATATGGTCATTCTTTTTCCTTCTGTTTATGTGGTGAATCACATTTATTGATTTACATATGTTAAACTATCCTTGTATCCCTGGAATGAAGCCAACTTGATCATTCTGGGTTATTTTTTTGATGTGCTGTTGATCTCAGTTTGCTAGTAATTTATTGAGGATCTTCACATCTATATTCCTAAGGGATATTAGTCTGTAGTTTTCTTTTTTGTTGTGTGCTTCCTTGGCTTCAGTATCAAGGTGATACTGGCTTGGAAAAATGACTTGGGGAGGATTTCTTCCTTCTCGATGCTATGGAATAATTTCTGCAGTATGCGTACCAGCTCTTCTTTATAGGTCTGGTAAAATTCACCTGTGAATCTATCTGGTCCAGGGCTTGTTTTTGTTGGAAGATTTTTTTTATTACTGCTTCAATTTCATTGCATGTTATTGGTCTGTTCAGGAGTTCTATTTCTTCCTGATTGAGTCTTGGGAGGTTGTGTGTTTCCAGGAATTTTTCCATTTCCTCTATGTTTTTGAGTTTATGTTCGTGGAGACTTTCATAGCATTCACAAATAATATTTTGTATTTCTGTGGCACCAGTTATAATATCTCCGTTTTCATTTCTGATTGATCATATTTGGATCCTTTCTTTTCAGTTCCTGGTTAATCTAGCAAGAGGTCTATCAATTTTGTTTGTATTTTCAAAGAACCAACTTTTTGTTTCAATGATCCTTTGTATTGTTTTTCATTTTCCATTTCTTTTAATTCTACTCTGACCTTAGTTATTTCTTTCTTTGTCTGGCTTTGAGTTTGCTTTGCTCTTCCTTTTCTACTTCCTTAAGACATGTCATTAGATTGTTAATTTGTGATCTTTATGTCTTTTTGATGTAGGCACTTATGGCAATAATTTTCCCCTAAGGACTGGTTTTGCTGAATCCCATAGATTTTAGTAGCTTGTGTCATCCCCTTCCAGCTTGTGAGGTCTCAGTTAAGAAGTGTGCAGTTAGTCTGATGGGTTTTCCTTTGTAAGTTACTTGATCTTTTCACCTTATGGCTCACATGAGCTTCTCCTTCATTTTAACTTTGGCCAGTCTGATGACTATGTGTCTCGGTGATTACCTCTTTGCAATGAATCTCCTAGGTGTTTGTTGAGTTTCTTGTACCTGCATGTCTAAATCTCTAGCAAAACCAGGGAAGTTTTCCTCAATTATTCTGTCAGATAGGTTTTCTAGCTCTTCTGTATTTTTTTCTTCACCCTCTGGGATGCCTATGATTCTTATATTTGGCCATTTTATATAATCCCATATTTTTTATAGTCTTTGTTTATTCCACTTAATTCTCTGTTGTTTATTTTTGACTGAGTTAATTTGACAGAGTTGTCTTCAAGCTCTGAGATTCTTTCTTCTGTCTGGTCAAGTCTATTCTTATTAATAAAACTTTCCACTGTGTTTTATATTTCTTTAAATTAATTATTCATTGCCAGAGGTTCCATTTGTGGGGTTTTTTTTTATGTCAATCTCTTCAGTGAATTTTTCACTGATTGCTTTTTTTGGTTTCTTTGAGTTGATTTTCCATTTTCTCTTGGATTTCATTGAACTTCCTTACAATCCATATTTGGAATTCTTTATATGTCATTTCTGTGTTTTCATTTTGCTTGCTATACACTACTAGAGAGCTGGTGCTCCCTTTGGGGGTGTCCTTTCTCTCTGATTTTTCATACTTCTGGAGTTCTTTTGCTGATTCTTCCTCATCTGAGGCAGCTGTCACTTCCTATTTTGAGATTTTCTTTTCCTTAGATTGGGGTTTTTTTTTTTCCTTTCCCCCTCACTAGTAAGGGAGTATTTGTAGCATATGTTGGGTAAGGACCTTTGCCTTTGCTTGTGGGTGCTTTGATCAGGGTCTAGGTTCTGGATGGATGCCTTGGTTATAGACATCCTTAGTACAGTGGTTTTCTCAGTTGCTAGTTGTTTGTAGGCTGTAGAAGTGATGAGCTGTGTGAGTGGGCAAATTTCCTGTCTCCGATGAGGGAGGATGGGGGTCTTTGAGATTCTTTCTCTTTCCCCAGCCCTATGTTCTTCTTAACAGTGTGAATTGTATTGTCATGCCCAGTTTAATCTCTGAGACAGTCGGTGGTACTTGTGGGTAAGAATGAACTACGCTCTGTGTGATTGAGTCAGTAAATGTTGTAAAGGGCTGTGCAAATGGGCCTCCCTATCAGTGTCACTTGCCAGAAGGAACAAGCTGCAGTGATGTTTTGGGGACCTGTGGCCAACTCTAGCCTCTCAGGAGATGCACTTGAATGCCCCAGGGGGTGGGTGGGGCCCTGGAACTTTCAGGTGAGTCCTTATTCTCCACCACAGCAGAGACAGTTTGGGGAGTGAGGCTGGGCAGGGCTGGGTTGGGTGACTCTGCCCTCAGGCTCCACAAAAGCTTAAAAGGTAGCTGTCTCAGCAAGGCTCAAAGATCTGCTCTGAGGCTTCTAGGGAAAGTTCTCAGAGAGGGGCTAAAGTGGCCCCACCAACCCAGAAGGTCTGCTTTTGCGGGGAAGGGCAGTCTTAGATCCACAGTCTGGCTGTCAGGAGCAGGTCTTGCTTTTCTTCTTGCTCCCCTGCTCTGCAATCTCCCTTTGATGTCTGCCTGCAAGCAGGGGCTCAAACTAGCTGAGCTCCCCCATGATGGCCCTGCAAGCTGGGGGCTTCCCTGTCTAGGATCTTCCCCCCCCCCCGCCCCTCCCCGGGCTGAGAGTGCAGTCTTTCTGTGGGTGGAGGGGTGCTCCATGACTGCACTGCAGCTGTGATCCACACTTCACTCTCTTTTCAGTTCTGCCCACGCAAGCTCCCTCGCCTACTAATGTTAGTTTACAAATCTCCCCTCCATGCCCTTGAGCAATATGATTGAGTCCTGGGGGTATGGGATCTGGCCTATGGGCCTATCTCCAGTTCTACAAAGATTAATCCTTGTCTGCCAGGGAGAAGCTTGCTGGTTCCGAGTTGCCTATGGGGTGCTCATGCAGGTTTGATGTGCCTCTGCTTCGGGGTATGCCCTGTTCTGATGAAGTAGCTAGGTAGGCAGCACCAGGAAGAGACCGTGAGCTGGGAGCTCACAGTTTGAGCACCCTTTAGTCCTCTACAGGTCTTTAAAAAGAAAGGTTTGAGCCCCACTGTCTGTGGAAGCCCAGCAGAGAGGAATCATTAGCTTCTGAGAGCCCTAGCTCAATCCTTTCTCTCAGCAGCCGTGGGCTGGGGAAAGGAAGGGGAGGAAAAGATGAATGGAGGAAAGCTAGCACTCTGGTTGTCTCTGTCTCTCTCTCTCTCTGTCTCTCTCTCTCTGTCTCTCTGTCTCTGTCTCTCTCTCTCTCTCCCTCTCTGGAAGGCAGCCCACCCGGAATGGCTATGCTCTGGAATCATGCATATCCACCTGAACCCACTGGCCCCCTGTGGCTCCCACAGTCTGGACCAGAGTTGGGAAATGTTTGTGTGGGAACAAGTGAGACAAAAACTGAGTGGCTAAAGACCCCTGGGGAGGACAAAGGTGCACAGTGGGTGGAGAAGTGAAATGGTGCCTACCCTCTCTGCCAAGTCTGTGGTGATGGGCAGGGACACCAAGGGGGCTGGCAGCCTGGTACTGTGTCCCCAAGAAGCTCCCAGGTCCCCAGCAGCAGCAGCTTCTGGGTTTCTGAGGGTAGAAAGGCTCTCAAGCTGCTCAGAAGCCTGCTGACTGCCAGATATGTGCAGGAGGGAGAAACAAACTGCTCCAACTACCCTTTTCGCTGGTCTCCGAGCCTCTGAGGGGACCTCTGCCTACATCTTGCTCCTTCTTGTTCTGCTCCGCAGCTTCTTCCTGTAGAATCTCTTGTAGCTTCTGGCACTTTTCCTTTGGAATTACACCCAATCTATGATTGTTTGTTTTTTCTTCATCTAAAACTTTGCCATCTTTCTGAGATGACCTGGAAGCTGGTGTCTCTGCTCAGCCATCTTCCCTGATCCCTCTAATCATGCTCATTGAATGTAGAGTTTTTATTAACTTTTTGCAATTGGTTCAAAATATAAGAGTGTACTTTGATGAGTAGATACAGAGGCACATTTTCTCTTTTTCCCTAAGCTTTAACAGGGCTTGGCAGGGCACTGCTGGTCAACTGCTTGCTACATTTATTTGCCATCCTACTGGTTGGGAAAAAACGGCCCTAGTTGGTCCTCTGCTTTCCTGGGTCCTGTAGGTTTTGCCAACAGGGGCAGCTCGCCTGATATTGACACTGTCCCTTCTCCACCTGGCTCTAGACGCTGTACTTGCCTGCCTGCGGCTATGTGCAATGTCTTTTTTAAGTTTTTTTTCTTTTTTAAATTAATCTATCTATTTATATATACATACGCACATGTATATATAAACATCCATCCATACATATATATATATATATACACACACACACACACACACACACACAAACATACACACTCTTATGTTTTTAAATCATAGAGAAAGGACTTTCGGTGGAGAGTAAGTTAACAGAAACATATCCAGGTAGTTTCATCAGAACGGACAGCTATTACTGAATCTACCTTAGGCAATAATATACCGCGAGTCTGAAGGGAGTTTTCCATGTTCTTATTTAAGCACCTAACTTACATCATGGGAGTAGTGTGTGGGAGAAGAAAGTTCCATAATCAGCTATTTAAAATGATAGTGCAGGAGATACAAACTTAATGTAGTCGGTATCGTACTGGTGGAAATCTTCAATATGAAGTGGTGATTACCCAAGGTTGTTCTTAGTCGCATTGGAGAATTAAAATTTCAAGTTGGTTTTCCCCTCTGGTGTTTAGCGTAATAGAATCTCTGCCAGTATTTTTTAAACATTGCTTTTGTTAAACTTGTTTTGACAACAGCAAAATTTTAAGTGAAGTAAGCATTGGGCATATACAGTATCCATTTGATGTCTTCTAACTTCAGATCTAATCATCAGCCCATTTCTTTATATTCACATTTCGGTTTACCAGCTTAGGTGGAACAGTTCCAAGTACACAATTAATTGCACTGGAGATGACTAACATTGCTTTCCGGAGCTGGAGTACTCAACAACAAGTGTAAATTCCACAAGATTGTGGTATAAAATTCATAATTATCGTAGGTCAGTGATAAGTTCAGGCCACCAAGGGAGCAGTGGCATCTACCTTTGGGAAGCAATCAAGCAGCAGTATGCATGATTTAAGAAGATGTTCAAAGAAAAGCTGTTTTCTCTGGTTCAAATAAATGAACAGATGTGGCTGGTGTGATGTGTTTTGACAAAGTGCTCCAAAGACATGGTGCTTAAAAGGCTGAAAAGCCACCGCTCCAGCAATTCCCATCTTCTAAGAGCAACACCGCCGGATTTCACAGGTCTCATGCAGGAAATGAAAACAGTTTATGAAAGTGCAAGGGACATGAGCAATTTCAGAGCCATGGGTAAAATGCAGGATTTTGCATGCCATCAACTGTGTTATAAAAACCCCTTTAGTAAAATAGATATCAAATTCGTAGGTTCCCCAAGCACAGCAAAAGCAGTAGGCACATGACAAAATGGATGCAAATTGATAAAATAAAGGGCAAGAAGTTTAAAATAAATTGCAATCGTCTATGAAATAGAAGACAAAATATGAACACATGCACATACATATATCCATCCATGCATATATATGAAAAAGAAGTCTAGAGTGACTGTCTAGTATTAGTAGATAATGAAAAATAATTCTAGTAGACTGGTTAACAACAAACAATTTAATTTTTACCAAAGTCATGGTGGTGTTTTTTTTTGCTGAGGGAATTTGAGATAAAACTCTATCACCCAAAGGTGGATGATTTCCAACAACTTCTCACCATTTGACATAGCCATATTTATTTGCTTGATCTTAAATCCCTAAAAATTAGATAGATAGTACAAGACCTAATTGCCAGTACTTCACCATTCATGCCAATGTTACCCTCTTGGTTCCCCACCCCAACTTTTCTAAGAAAAAGAGAATGTCATGACCTCATCAACAGAAAGTCCTCATAAACCCTCATAACCACTGCAGAAAGACAAATTTGTAAGGGGTGGTTTTGTGCTGTTGTGTATTCCGATGATGAACATTTCTCCTTGGGTTGAATCTCCCTAACGTGTCTGCTCTGTCCAAGATCACCCTCATATGGTTGTTCTAAAACAAAAACAAAACATCTGCCTTTTTGAGGATAGACCTTGTAGAATCGAGAGTTAATAATGGTTCATGAAAGTTTATTATCATGATAATTGCAGGATAAATCATGACCTGCTAAGAGAACAGTGAGATGTGAGAGATCTGCATGTAAAGCCGTGGGACCGAATCCACAAAATAGTCGTTCAACATGGTCTTATTCTTCTTGACATTCTGCTCATTCCAGTTAATGCAGAAAAACATGACTGAGGGTCTATTGTTTTCTAAATAAAATACTCTTAACTGTGAATCCCTGATTTTTTATGTTTAAGATGAGATCCTTACATAAAAACAGGAGGTTTCATTTCAGGCAATTCAAAGTTAACTAAAAAGTATTCCCTTCCTGCACAAAATTATAATTAAGTTGGAGGAAAATGGCAAGCACAGAAATAACTCTAATCCCACAACTATTACTTGAGTTGTACACAGTTGTCTGGTGTTACTTTTTACTATAAGGAGCGTTAAAATACCTTACATTTGTATAACATTTTACATTTTTAAAGTGTTTTGGGCTATATATTAATTCTAACAATAATTGTTCAAGCTTAGTAAACGTCCCTTGCTCTAGCCAGAAATAATTGCCTCTGGGCATATTCCCATACTGAATAGGAAATAGATGTTATTATTACAGAAAAAGAAACTTGGGGGAAGCTGGTAGTATGGGAAAGATTGTTGCTTATGTGGGTATACAGAGTTTTTAATATATAAAGGTGGTACAGAATCAGCAAGTTTGTGTTCAACTTTGCCTCTGCCTGTCCTTGGTATCACCAAAAAGTTTCCTAAGCCATCTGTGCCTCCATTTCCTTGACTGAAAAAATGTGACTAATAATACCCTTCTTGCATTATTATTGAGAAGTTTGAGTGAAATTGCACATGTAACTGACATACCATGTTGCCTGGCACCTGGTAAATTGTCCAAGTAATAACGCTCATTGGTAATTATAGGTGAGCACAGAATGATCCAATGGGAATTTAAAGAAATTTTGAAATTCTGAAAAGTCATTAATAATGTGAGACTACTAATAGAGTTATGAGTCCTTGAGTGGATTTTCCAAGTTAATTAGTCTCCTGAATCATCTGGTTTGAGTCTGTCCAGGTTTAGCAACATGAAGTCATCTATTTCTTTCCTTTATGTGGACATAAGGCATAAATGCCCAAAGCCACCCAGCATATAAATATAAAAAGTAGAGTATAAAGATTCCATTATGCCAGTCTCTGCCCTCCCTCATCAGTTGACTCTCTTTGAGAACTGCATCGTGCTATAATATCAATTACTCAGACTTCGGTTTCTCAAGTTCACGGTTTGCCTCACTAGCATTGGGCAGTCTTAGCACATCCAAGTTTGGATATTCCTTCTGTCTTGATTAGAGTTCACTCTTTGTGTGTGTGTCCCCCTAAATTTCTTAAGAGCAAGCATCTAATGAAGTGTTTTGCACACCCAATTTAGGTAACATAATAAATACTGTTGAACCCACACTGATTCAAAATAGTGAGCTGGGAATCTTTAACTCTTATGCCATTAATTACATGCTTTCTGGGAATTGGGTGAATAAAAGGGAGTAAGAATTAGTTACCCACTGCTCCTTGAATACCCTAAATCCTAAATTTGATTCCTAGCAACATGGCTACTTGAGCAAGCTTTGACAAATCATTTAACCCCTTGGTCTAGCTGGCAAAAAACAGCTGTCATCAAAACTAATTTCTCTCACTTTCTGCCAATATCCAATGTAGCTCACAGACGATAAATGTGAAATAAAGCTGCTGGACCAAATTGGCTTGCTTGTAGTATGGAAAGAATGGTGGTAACACCTGAGACATGCTTAGTTTAGAACTCTATCTAAAAGTACTTCCTATAGAAGTCTGATTGGTGGTTCGGAAAATTATTTCCACAGCAGCAACAGTTCTGCTGATGACACCTCCACTTTGCCAGGCAAATGCAAAAAATAGGTGACCATGACGTGTCACAGAAGTATGGCTGTAGCGTGCCAAACCAATGAAAGCCAGGTATACGCAAGGCAGGTGCTGAAAACTTCAAGGGCACCATGGAAGGTAATTGGTAATAATGACGACAAGAGCTGGGAAATAGCAAGAGGCAACTTGCTGTGCTAATGGGACCCAATCTCACGGACTCAGTTTGAATGCATCTAATGACATCAAGCCCGAGAAATTGTGCTTATCATGGCTTTCAAAAGTAATTCATAAGAGAAAAATATATTTCTCCCATCCAATATTCACAATGGTGCTTGAAGCCAAACCATGGTTTTTGCTGTCCCTGAGCAGATGCATGCTCAACCCTCTTCTATCTTGGTGCCTTCTTTCTGATTTATCCTTCCAGAAAACCACAGTTTTCTCTTCTGCCTTTTGAAAGCTACTCAGCATCTAAAGTCAAGGTCAAAGTACCTCCTCCAAGGTGCTTATTTGCTTCTCACTTCCCCAGTCAGCCATTATTCTCTCTTCCCTGTGAGCTCTCACAGTATCATTTTTAAACCTACATTTTACTGTTAGAAAAAGTACTTTTTGATTACAATATTTAAGTGCTTTTCTGTTCCCCCTAACTAGATTGCAGGATCTCTGCTAAGCCTTGCTCATCTGGGGGAGTGAGGAGAAGGTGGTCATGACACCTCGCCCAATGCATGGAGGTGGGGCTCACAATCAAATTGTTAAATCAATTGATAAATAATTATCTACATAATTAATTGACGTCTTAACCATGTAAACCATGTTGGATCCTTTTTTTCTAATCTGACATGGGTGGAATGCAAAAATATGTGATTAAAAGGGTTCAGAGTTTTTCTCCAGAAAAATTACGATGTAAACCAAAGAGTGGTTATATACGCGTATTCCTTTCGTGGGCCCTCTGCTTCAAAAAGCATAGACGATATTCTTCAGGCCCTTGTTTGCTGCTTCTTAAAGAAGAAAGAGCCCTATAATTCTGGCCAGACTTGGTCACAAGCTCATGCAGAAACTTAAAAATATAAGGGGGGAAAGGGGCGTGTTCGGACTTGTCACATTAGTTTGACTAAGACCCACGCAACTCCTTTGCGCCCTGAGGGCTATGTCTAGCATCCCCATTGGAATAGCCATGGCTCCTGCAGGAACCCTTCTTAGACACTTTGATCTCAGACCCTATCCTGGTATTCCCGATGGTTCCCTGCTTCTTATCTGCGGGGAGTTAGTTATTCTCCCAACAAAAAATTGGGTCCCTCAGGTAGGGGTCGTTGCAAAGGATAAGAAAGTAATAGAAAATGAAAAATAATAGAAATAAAAGAATACACAGAGACGAAAGTATAGTTTTATAGATTTACAAAGATAAAAGGCAAAATCAGGGGTACTCAGGGGTCCTTACACTATCCCCCTCAATCGTAAGGCCACTAGTGAAGTTTTACATGGGTATTTATAGGTACAGAGATCAGTTGCCAGGGGTAACAGGTTTTTATAATAACAGGTAGTTCATTTTAGGTTAAAAGTATTTCAAAAGTCTTCTTTAGATCCGTTAACTAACTCTGGTTACAAAATCTTTCAAGGACAAACTTCTAAGTTCTAAGATAAAGCTATCACATAACAGAAGGGTTAAACAGAGATATAGTGGCTCCGTATTTCTTTATCTAGTTATTGCAGATAGAGACAGTTCATTAGAAGTCAAGCAGGAACTGTCCCTTGGGCTAATTGTTTTTAGCCACAGGTATCTGTCTCAGGGGCAGACACTCTTTGATCAGCTCTCATCCCATGGTTCCATGCAGACCTTGCTTTGTCCTTCAAAGCAGGGGAGAACCATGGGTTTGAGACTGCAGTGTCACCTTAGAAAGCAGCTGCTACTGACCTTTGAGATGCCGTCCTGAGGTGCAGCAGCTTTTGATATGCAAACTAACAGGTTCACATATTCCTTCAGGGCAAAGTCCTGCAAAACTCCTGAGACCATTTCTGTCTCTAATATAGTTATATTAATTTATGGAGCGACACTTATCAGTTCCTGGCCTGGCCTTCATTCTTGCTGCAGTGCTTTGCCTGTGGTGTTCTTCTCTCAGTTTGCTCCAGGACAGCTTTTCAACTTAATGCAAAAATCTTTTCTGGGAATGGAGATGGAACCATTTTGCCCTGTTGAGTGTAGAGTGTGTCAGTGACTTCTCAGCAGCAGTGAGAGCAAACCTGCTTGGGCCCCTCCTTTGTTCTGGAAGCTACCGGCAATGCTGCCCCATCCAAAACTCAGTATCACCTTCTCAGCTGAGTGGATGCCCCTGGGATGCTACGTGTGGCTTATGTCTTTATTACTTGGCCTAGGGAAAGCCTAGCACTTGCAATAAACTACACACCAGGAACACGCTAGAAGATGCTTGAAGCCAGGGTTCCTTCTTATTGATTTTGCATTTTCTCTCTCCCCCTCCCCATTGGCTTTCCTCTGTTGGGTGCCATAAAATCTTTGAGGATGTAATTGTCATCCATTTTCCTTAAGTCTTATAGTCAAAGGGTCTTACTATGAAATGAATCGCAGCTCTTGAGGCCTGCCAATCCAATTTGTAGTTTCTACTGAAGATTTTCACCTGCCACTAAATTTTGAAGCAAAGTGACACTGCTCATATTTAACCAGTAAAGGTCTCTCCTCTTCAATGAAACTAGGAAACATTTTGATATTATCAGTTTCACTCCCTGTGCTGAACTTGATGTCACATAATTGCTAGTCAGTATAATGCTTTCAGACTGTACATCTTTTTCAAATTAGAAAATATACTGTAATACAAAAATAAATAGCAGTCCAACTAGTCATAAGAATCTGTTAGGAAGTTTAACAGTATAACATCTCAAAATTTAATAGTATAAAGATCTCAAAGCTGTAACATTCTTAGAAATTATTTCCATTAAAATGCTTAAAATCTACATGCAGAAACATACAGAAGTGATAAAAAAGATAAAAGTGTAATATACTGAGAGAACTTATATGAATACTGAATATTGAAAAGATGTAAATTCTTCCAAAATACATATAATGACTGAATACAGTTCCATTATACAAACAATTCCTTAAAGATGAGGCAATAATCTAGGAAAGAAACACAAATCTGATATTTACCTGGGAAAATGAGTGTGTGAAACTAAAATTAACAAAAGGTTAATTAGAGATAAAAATTTCCTTTCCATTATAAAAGCAACATGATAAAATAATTAGATAAATATGATGCTGATGCCCAGAACATTATATAAAGCTATATCAAAACATTAGATAATTTTATTGAAAGATACTGGTGGCTATCTCATCACCTATGAAATAAGAATTTACAATAGTAAAGTTTTTGTTAAGTTTTTGTTTCTTTCATAATATTACAGGGGTACAAATATTTTAGGTTACATGGATCAATTCTGTCTTGCTTGAGTCACAGTTTTAAGTGTGCCCGTCACCTAGTGTTCATTGTACCTGTTAGGTAGGTTTTCACCCCCCACCCCTGCCCTTGCTTGATTTCTGCTGAGTTTTACTTCCCTCTGCACACATGTGTGCTCACCGGTTAGTTCCAATTTAATAGCGAGTACATGTGGTGTTTGTTTTTCCATTCTTAAGATACTTCACTTTGGATTATGTTCTCCAGTTTCATCCAGATTGTTGAAAAAAGTCTTAATTCATCCTACATCATGGCTGCATAGTATTCCATAGTACACATAAACCACATTTTGTTAATCCACTCATGAATCGATGTGCGCTTGGTTTGATTCCACATCTTTGTAATTGGGAATTGTGCAATAAACATTCATGTGCGCGTGCCTGTTCACTAAAATGACTTTGTCATCTTTGGGTAAATACCCAGTAGTAGAATTTCTGGATCAAATGGTAGGACTACTTTTAGTTCTTTGAGGGATCTCTGTACTGTTTTCCATAGAGGTTGTAGTAATTTACAGTCCCACCAATAGTGTATAAGCATCCCTTTTCTCTGCATCCATGCCAGCATCTATTGTTTTTGGGCTTTTTAATAAAAGCCATTCCAACTGGGGTAAGGTGATAAACATTGTGGTTTTAATTTCCATTTCCCTGATAAATACTGGTGTTGAACATTTTTTCATATGTTTATTGGCCCTTCATCTATCTTCTTTTGAAAAGCTTCTGTTCATGTCTTTTGCTCACTTTTGAATAGGGTTGTTTCTTTTTTCCCTGCTGATTAGCTTGTGTTCTTTGTAGATTCTGTTTATTAGCCCTTTATCGGATATATAGCTTGCTAATATTTTCTCCCATTCTGTAGGTTGTCTATTTGCTCTGTTGATTATTTCCTTAGCTATGCAGAGCTTTTTAATTTAATCAAGTCCCATTTATTTATTTTCATTGTTCCTGTGATTGGCATTGGGATCTTCCTCATAAATTGTTTGCCTATGCCAATATCTAGAAGAGTTTTTCCACCATTTTCTTCTAGAGTTCTTATGGTTCCATGCCTTACATTTAAGTCTTTTATTCATGTTGAATTAATTTTTGTGAGTGGTGAGAGATATAGGTCCTGTTTTCCCAGTACCACTTGTTGAATAAGGCTTCTTTTCCCCAGTGTATATTGTCTGCTTTGTCAAAGATCAGTTGCTAAATGTGGATGGTTTTATATCTGAATTCTCTGTTCTGTTCCACTGGTCTATGTCTCTGTTTTTGTGCCAATACCATGCTATTTGGTTGCTATAGCCTTGTAGTATAGTTTGAAATCTGGAAATGTGATGCCTCTGGATTTGTTCTTTTTGCTTCAGATTGCTTTAGCTATTTGGGCTCTTTACTTGTTCCATATGAAGCATAGAATTGTGTTTTTCTAGTTCTGTGAAATATGATGTCGGTGTCTTGATGAGGATTGCATTGAATCTGTAAATCACTTTGGGTAGTATGGACATTTTAACAATGTTGATTGTAACGATCCATGAGTATGATGTGGTTTTTTCCATTTGTGTTGTCTGCGATTTCTTTCCTCTGTGTTTCATAGTTATCTTTGTAGAGATCTTTTACCTCCTTGGTTAAGTGTGTTCCTAAGTATTTTATTTTCTTCGTAGCTATTGTGAATGCTATTGAGTCTTTAATTTGACTGTCAGCTTGACTGTTAATTGGTGTATAGGAATGCTACTGATTTGTGTACAGTGATTTTGTAAACTGAGACTTTGCTGAATATATTTATCAATTCTAGGAGACTCTAGGTCGAGTCTCTGGGGTTTTCTAGATATAAGATCATATTGTCAGCAAAAATTGATGGTTTGACCTCTCCTTTCCTGATTTGGATATGTTTATTTTTTTCTCTGGTGTGATTGTTCTGGTTAGGACTTCCAGCACCATGTTGAATAAAAATGATGATAATGGGCACGCTTGTTTGGTTCCAGTTGGTAGTGGGAATGCTTTCAAATTTTCCCCATTCAGTATGATATTGGCTGTGGATTTGTCATATGTGGCTTTTATAATCTTGAGATTTTCTTCTATGCCTAATTTGTTGAAGGTTTTTATCATGACATGGTGCTGTTTTTGTCAAATACTTTCTCTGCATCTATTGAGATGATCGTATGATCTTTGCTTTTGCTTCTGTTTATGTGATGAATTACATTTATCAATTTTCATATGTTGAACCATCCTTGTATCTCTGGAATGAAGCCCAGTAGGTCATGGTGGATTATTTTTTGATGTGTTATTGAATTTGATTTGCTAGTATTTTATTGAGGATTTTTGCATTTTGTTCATAAGGGATATTGGTCTGTAGTTTTGTTTTTTGTTTTGTCCTCCCTTGGCTTTGGTATCAAGGTGATATTGGCATCATGGGATGAGTTGAGGAGGATTCCCTCCTTCTCAATGCTGTGGAATAATTTCTGTAGTATGGGTACCAGTTCTTCTCTGTAGGTCTGGTAAAATTCAGCTGTGACTGCATCTGGTTCAGGACTTTTTTTTGGTTGAAAGATTTTTTTGTATTACTGTTTCAATTTCATTTCTTGTTATCGGTCTGTTCAGGAGTTCAATTTTTTCCTGAGTGAATCCTGGGAGATTGTGTGTTTCCAGGAATTTTTCCATTTCCTCTATGTTTTCGAATTTCTGTGTGTAGAGATTTTCATGGTATTCACTGATGATATTTTGTATTTCTGTGGTAAAAGTTGTAATATCTCCTTTTTCATTTTTGATTGAGTTTATTTGTGTCCTTTCTCTTTTATTCCTGGTTAATCTAGCAAGAGGGCTATCAATTTTGTGTATGTTTTCAAAGAGCCAACTTTTTGTTTCATTGATTCTTTGTATTCTCTTTTATTTTCCACTTTGTTTAGTTCTTCTCTGATCTTATTTCTTTCTTTCCTTCTGGCTTTTAGTTTGGTTTGCTCTTCCTTTTCTAATTCCTTGACACGTGTCTTTGGATTGTTAATTTGTGATCCTTCTGTTTCTCTGATGTAGGCATTTAAGGGCCCTGGAACTCCCAGGTGAATCCTTATTCTCCACTACAGCAGAGGTGGGTGGGGGAGTGAGACTGGGTGGGACTGGGTTGTGTGAGCCTGCCCTAAGGCTCTACAAAAAGTGATAAAGGTAACTGCCTTTGCATGGGTGAAGGGTCTGCTCCAAGGCTTCCAGAGAGTGCTGAAGTTGCCCCACCCAGTCAGAAAGTCTGCTTGCGGGCCAGGGGCCATCTGAGATTCAGGATCTAGCTGTGGGGAGTTGGTTTCACTGCTTTGCATTCTCCCCTGCTCTGCAGTCTCCCTAAGGCATCTGCCAGGAGTCATGAACTCAAACTAACTGAGCTCCCCCACAATCATGCTGTGAACTGGAAGCTTCCCTGTTCAGGATCCCCTCTAGAATGAGAGCACAGCCTTGCTGTGGGGGGAGGGGTGCTCCATGAGTGTGCTGTGACTGGGACCCACACTGCCCTCATCTCTCAGTTCTGCCCACATGGGCTCCCTCACCTACCAAGGTTAGTTCACGAATCTCCCCTCCGTGCCCCAGAGCAACAAGGTCAGGTCCTGCAGGTACAGGATCTGGTCTGAGGGCCTGTCCCCTGGTCCCTAAAGATCAATCCCTGATAGTGTCAGGGAGAACCGTGCCAGTCCTGACTTGCCTGTGGGGTTCTTAAGCAGGTTTGATGTCCCTCTGCTTAGGAGTGTGCCCTGCTCTGATGGAGCAGCCAAGCAATCAGCACTGAAGAGGGCTAGTGATCAGGGTGCTCACAGTCCGAGCACCCCTTAGTCCACTGCAGGTCTTTAATAGGAGAAGTTTGAGCCCCACTCTCTGTGGAAGCCTCAGTGCGGTGGACGCACCAACAGGGGAAGCACCAGCTCCTGAGAACCCCAGCTCAATCCTCTCTCTCTGCAGCTACGGGCTGGAGAGAGGAAGGGTAGGAATAGAGTCTGGATGGAGGAAAGGTAGCACCCTGTTCTTCTCTGTTCCTCTCTCTGGAAGGCAGCCTGCCCAGAATGTCCCGACCTCTTGGGTCATGCAGTTCCCCCACAGCCCCTGTGACTCCTGTCTGGGCCAGAGTTGGAAATGTTTATGTTGGCATGAGCTAGATGAAAACTGAGGGGCTTAACCCGCTGGGGAGGACAAAGGTGCATGTTCGGTGGAGAAACAATATGGCACCCGCTGTCTCAGCTCAGCTCTGTAGTGACAGGAAGCGACTGTGGGGGCACTGCCAACCTGGTGCTTTGTCCTTAAGAAGCTTCCAGTTCACTGGCAACAGCTGCTTTTTGGCTTGTGAGGGTAAAAATGCTCTCCAGAAGCTTGGAAGCCTGCTGACTGCCAGAGATGTGAGGGAGGGAGAGGCCAACTGCTCCACCTGCCCATTTTGCTGGACTCCAAGCCTCTCAGGGGTTGACCTCTGCCAAGATCTTGCTCTTCCTTATTCTGCTCCTCAGCTTCTTCCCGTGGAATCTCTTGTTGGTTCTGGCACTTGTCCCTCAGAATTACACCCAATATATGTTTGTTTGTTTGTTTTCTGTTTTTTTCTTTTTATTTTTCATCTAAAACTTTTCCTTCTTTCTGAGGCAATCTGGCAGCTGGTGCCTCTGGGCCGCCATCTTCCCCAACTAACTCAGGTTCTGTTACGTTTAAAATCATCCAACAATTATAGGGATTAAATGAGAATCCACCTTAAAAAAGGATTAAGAAGTACTTGTATGAAATGCGAGCCTCACACAGTGACAGCTTTTGCTTCTTCAACATTTAATTTTAAAAACAAGAAATTCAACTAGTTTTTTAGGGTATCTTTGCGTATTATAATATTTGCATCTGAAAATAAAGACTGAATTGTTCTACATTTGGTAACAAGAAGGACAGTGGCTTTGTTAGTCTGCATTATGGACAAAATGGAACCTGACAGATTTATTCACCTTTGCAATATTAACATTTAAAAATCCCACCAAATTCCAGCACCTTTTGGCCCTACTTCGGGAACTAATGCTATGTGAAACTTCGTCCCTGTTCTTGAGACTGATATTTATTGTTTTTGGCATTGGTAACTTCTACTTTGAAATTAAGTCTTGACAATGACAGCAAGTTCCTGTATCAATTTTTTCTCAGGATGATTTTGGCGTGATATTTTACAAACCAGTTTTTGGCCCTTATAGGATGAACTGTCTGAGATTTTAAAAGTCACAGTCAATATGTGTCTGTCAGATAGAGAGGATACACTAATTAGTAGCATTTGCTACTGATTTACTGTTGGTAAATACAATTATCAAAAGCATTATTCTCCTCCTGGAATTCGTTATGTACAAACATTGATAACATCACTAAATGTGATTTTAAAAAAGTAGGAAATAGTGCATTCTGAGTATAATCAGTTCTTGATTCTCCTTGTTAAAGAAGAAGTACATGGAAGGAACCTTTTAAATGCAGAATAAAAACACTCAAATGTGTTTAAATTCATTTGTTAGACTAGAAAATATCTATTAAAATATTTTAACAAGAAAGTAGAAAACTAAATCATATGCTAGAATATGCATTAAAATTATAGACTTTGCACCAAACAATAGTTAAAATAGAAGGACTTGGAGACAGAGACATCTGAGTTGAAACCCAGCTCAGCTCATACTAGTTGTGTAATTTGGGGAAGTTTTTTGACCCAGACAAATCTGTTTTGGGGAATAAAAGTACCTACTACATTGGAATTACAGCATTAAATGAGCTAAAGAGTCCAAGTGCTCAGCATAGGGCCTTGCAAAAGTTGTCAGCCCTCAGTACCTGGGAACTGTTGTTATTTTTATGCTTTCACTTAGGCAAGGACTGTGAACTTTCTGCTTCCCATGTGGAGTGCCCCAAGGATACTACCTGTCACAAAGCCACTGGGGCAAGCTGAGGTTGTAATATGTGCTGCTCTCTAGTCCATCTTTCAGGAGTTGGGCAAATAATAATTACTGAGCATTAGGTAAACACCTTATAGCCTTCACCAGGTCCCAAGGAAAGAATATAGCGTAATTGTACAAACATAGGTTTTATCTTTAAACATCCTACGTTCAAATCCTACATTTTCACTTACATATAAGCTGTGACAGGTTGTGCGGGCTTCACATTTTGTCTTTATAAGGAAGGTAATAATCTTGGCTACTTTTTAGAGTTACATAAAGGATGTGTAGTAAATGTCACTTAATACTGTTGTTTTATTTTGCCCCATAAGAAGAGCTCTGGACTCTGATGGCCTGTGTAGCTTGCTGGTGGCCATGCAGTGAGTAAGTGGCAAAGATTTAACCTAAGTCCCTTAGGTCCAAGCCCTTGTCCTTTTCTCTCTGCTTCACTACCTCTCCTGGGGACAACAGAACAGGGCGGTAAGGTGCTCAGACATGCAGTGAATTAAGCAAGTAAATTCAGATGGGTAGTTGGGAAGATTTCATAGAGAGGTTGGCTTCTGAATGATAAGTAAAGCATGGATATAGGGTAAGGGAAAAACAGCCCATTTAACTATAACTTATGTAATTATACCTTTTTCTTTCTTTCTTTTATTTATTTTTTTTTAGACAGAATCTTGCCCTGTTACCCAGGCTAGAGTGTGGTGGCATCATGATAGCTCACAGCAACCTCAAACTCCTGGGCTCAAGTGATCCCCCTGCTTCAGCCTCCCTAGTATCTGGGACTATAGGTGTGCACCACCACACCTAGCTAATTTTTTAATTTTTTATTTTTTGTAGAGACAGGGTCTTGCTGTGTTGCCCATGCTGATCTCAAACTCCTGGCCTCAAGTGATCCTCCTGTCTCAGCCTCCCAAAGTGCTTGGTTTATAGGCCTGAGCCACGTACCCAGCCTAATTATGGTTATTAGGATCTTCACTGAGTATGATAAATATTCATGGGTGAATAGACAAATAACCAAGCAAACAAATTAGAGTCCAAAATCAGACTTAGGTACACAAGGGAACTTCATATTTGGTGGTCTTGGCATTATAAATCACAGGCTAAAGGATGAGTTGTTTAATGTGTAATTGTGAAAATTGGCTTATTACATGGAGAAAAATTAATTTTATCTCAATATCAAATCCTATAAATTCATAATCTAGAATAGTATATAGTGACCATGAGGAAGATAAATATTTCTTGAACAAGATATTCAAAGGCCAAATCACAAGTAGAGAATTTGATATAATTGACTCCATCAAAATAAGAGATTATTAGTTTAATCACAAAAAAGGTGGCAGGTGGGACAAAGTGACTGCAATGTGTAAAACTGACAAAGGGTTAATATCTAGAATACATAGAGCAGTGCTGTTCACCCACAGAGGGGCAAAAGGCATAAAGTACAAAATAAACATGGAAAAAGGATTTGACTCGGCAAATCACAGTAGGAAAAAAACAAATGCCAAGATTTGTAAAAAGAAGTTAGAACTCACAAATAATAAAAAATACAAATTAAAACAATAGCACTGCTGTATACCTATCAATGTGGGGAATGTTGGAAAGTGAAATAATATTAACTCCTAGTGAGGATGTGTGCAAAGAGACACTCGTGTCCCATGTACACAGGTGCAGCCCTCTGGAGCCGGCGTGCAGATAGCACCAGCCCCCAGCCTGGGCATGTTCGGGGAAGAAATTCCCCCACAGGACCGTAAAGAGACTCATCCCAGGAATTAACTCCAGCATTCACTGTGGACACAGGAGTTGAAAGCATCCTAGTCTCCTTCATTTGGATCACGGATAAAAGAGGAAGTGGCTGATGCACCTGATGGACTATTAGGCGGCAGTCAGGAGTAATGAACTGGATGATTCCCCAGAACATAGTGTTGTTTGAAAATAAGTTTTGTTTTTTTTTAAATCAAGTATTATATATGTGTTTTAAAAATAGCCCATTTAAAAATACCATCTTTTACCTGATATATATAGCAAAGATAAATAGGTAGTTATATATTTAATATATTAGAGACAGTCTGTTTGGGTACATGAGGCATGGATCATTATGGGTATAGAGGATGAAGGAAAAAAACAACAAATAAAATTAAACAACGAGGGACCTTGCAGAAAGCCTTCACGAGGGTGTTGCAGAAACCTAAGTGAGGTGATCTACACAAGTTGGGGCTCCAGGAGCCCTGAAAGACAGGGGAGGATCCCGACCAGTGAAGTGATCAGGGTTGACATCCACAGCGAAGTCAAGCTGGTGTTTTATACCCTCGTTATGACAGGATGAGAATGTCATTTTACTTCTGTGGCCTTCCTCCCCAAAGCGCATCATCCCAATCTAACTGTGGAAAAAATATCAGAGGAATCCCTACAATGGGACATTCTACAAAACACTTCAGTGGCACTTGTCAAAACTGTCAAGGTCATCAAAAACAGGGACAGTCTGAGAAACTGTCACAGCCAACAGCACCCTAGGGAGACAGGACAGCTAAATGTGATTTGGAGTCCTAATGGCATCCTGGGATAGAGAAAGAAATTTGATGAAAAACAAAGGAAATCTGAATAAAACAAGGACTTTAGTTAATGATACTATTTAATGTTGATTCAATAATTCTGACAAATACACCATATTAATATGAGTTGTTCATAATAGGGGTTAAACCAGGTGTGGGGCAATGGGACCTCTGTGCTATCTTCTCAATTTCTCTGTAAATCTAAAACTATTCCTAAAAATACAGTGTACTTAATAAAGAAGGGGGAGCAAGAGCAGACTGGGATGACAGAATTAGTGTGCATTATACTAAGCAATTTAGAATAAATTTGGATTGTATCTGGCAGCCTCTAAAGGGCTGAGCTGTGAAATACACACTCTGGCTTCCTGCAAGGGCTCAGAGTCGGGTGAGTGGGGAAAGTCTCCCATCGTGGGTTTCAAGATGAAAATGGAATGTTGGAAAAAGTTTGCAGAAGAAATGAAAATGGTATAAGTATTTAAAATACTCTCAGGAAAAAAATTCTGTTGAGAAAATCATGAGTGGAGAATTTTCCAGCGAACTGGGCTTGAGTGCATGGCTGTGGGTGTTCTGGTCTTAAGTAGGTGATACTTAGAGCCTGTGTTTTCTTGACCACTTTGATGTGAAAATT
The DNA here is from genome assembly GCA_004363605.1 of Indri indri. NCBI lineage: Eukaryota > Metazoa > Chordata > Mammalia > Primates > Indriidae > Indri > Indri indri. The sequence continues at coordinate 22,469 of RJWJ010010975.1, read as the reverse complement.
TCGTTTGTAAGGAACGGTGGCGGTTGATTGACTTCTCTGAAAGTGAATCCAGATTTCAGCACCCTGTCGTGCCAATAAATGCAGCAGCTTTACACCTTTCTGTGCTGGGAGCGAATTAAGAGGATTCTGGGATTAGTATACTCACTCCCGCGTGGATGTATCCAACTGCACCAACCAACGTGGCCGACCAAGCTGATGATACTATACTGGCCTTCTTTGTCACACTGGAAACTCTCAGAAATAGTCAATAAAATATGACACCCCCCCCAAAAAAAATATTAATACATAGCTGATCTTCAGGGAAAGAAAGGGAAATCCCCTGGCACCAGAAATGGAGAAATCAAAGCTGATGCATGGTAAACCCGAGGTTTTAGATCAAGATACAATCTGAGAGTGAAGAAGAGCAGATGCTAAAGGCTCACCTAGGAAGAAGGGCACAGTTATAGGCTGCATCAGGGGGAAGCTGGAAAGGGGCTTCTGCAAAATGCCTGGAGGCAAAGGGCAGCCCAGCTCTGGAAAGAGCTAGAGACTCTCTGACCTGTGGTTTGGGAGCCACAGGTCAGCCTGCCATCTCAGGGGCCTTGGGTGGGGGAAACATTCTCTTTTGAGAAATCCAAACTCCAGACCTACTTGAGGGTACAGGTCTAACTTATAGTGTGTGTTGTGCAGAAAGCCAGGCTGAAGAAGTTAAACTGAAGACTGATCCAGAAACCCTCAGTACCACAGCACAGGCAAATGCGACACTTCTCTGGAGGGTTCTTCCACAAAGCAGATCATGCAAGAATCCCACAGCAAAGGAGAGAAAACCCCACTGAAAATGAGCTCAGAGTTAAAAATTTCAAGTGACAAGATGAATGAGTCACCATAAAGAAGTCAGCAATTTCAACAAACAGAGTGATTAGCAACCCAGCAGCGCAGGAATTTGAGTTACTAAAGCAAGATGAAAGAAACAAGAAAATAAGAGACTATAAAATTTGAAAAAGGACCAAATAGAATTTCTGGAAATGAACCAGTATGTTCAAACAAGAATGTTTGAGTAACCCCAGTATTGTCTGAACACTTGTTGGACATTTCAGGGCCTGACAAATGTCTGGGTGTCAAATGTCTGAAGGAACGTTTTGTATGGCTTCGGTAAGCACCCTTGTGAGCAGTACCGTCTTCGAGCCTGGACACAGGGGCCCATCCTGGGCTCTGCTTTTGCTGTGCCCAGCCCCCACTTGTAGGCCACATTCAGGATACTTGGTACCCTGCCAAGATTGCCATAGCACAGTTTTCTTTCATGATTAATTATACCCGTATAACATGTTTATTGTAGTACAGGCATGTGTAGGAACCTGACCATCATATAGAACATAGCTTTCGCAAGAAAATTGAATTTGTCAAAAGGAATTGATTTTGTGTGGGTAGTGTATAAAGGAATGACATGGCCACAGTGGCTTTCCCACTGATGGTCCTACAGAACCACCACTAACAGGGGCGCTGGAAATGTCGTCTCATCAGTATCTCAGCAGTCTATGTATGCTCCTCAGCAAATGATTTTTTAATTGCCATTTTTAGGGCATGATTTTTTAAAGTACTTCAAAATGGAATGGAAGAAGGTTCCTGACAATATTTAACCCTTTGAAAAAGGAAGAGAATGGAGATCATATTATTTGTTTTTTTCTTAGTATTTTTTTACAATTCAGTTTTTGGACTTTATATGTTATATGTCATAATCTAAGGTTGATGTGATTATAGAATTTGGAAGACACTAGTTTGTTTTCCATATTTCCATGTTTTTTCAAAGAAAATGGATAAGAAGGAATTCATTAGTAAATTGACATGTCAGTCTCAGGATACTGAAGGAAAGTTTAGAATTCAATCATGGTGGGTAGCTCTTCCAAACGAGCTACCTTCCAGGTGAACGGCTACAGTATGGAACAGTCTCTTGTGTTTAAAAATGGCTTTATCTTTTTAAATTAGAAAATAAGAGTTTCATAAAATTCGTTTTTAGTTGTACCACTAGTCTGTTCCCATAAAGTCTGCCGTTAGGGAAGGTATCCAAAAACGGCCATCTTCACCCTGTATATGGAAGTCAACTATTGTCTTCAACTGTGTTCTGCTGGGAGGAAGCCAAGTGGACTGTGGCAACACCCATGTTTTTATAATGAAATTCCAAGAAATAACAGCAAACTCCAGATGGATTTAGTCATCTTTCCACCAGTATTTTTGGAGAGGCTAAACTGGACCAACCTACTAAGTTTATTTAGTCACCTTGATCAGTGTTCATATTTTCAGGGTCTGAGCCCTTCTTGATGGGGAAACAGATGCTGAGTTATTGTTACGAGTTTTTCAGTAGCTGCTGCTGAAATAATTGCAGATCAGGAACCACACAGTCAAAAGTGATCTTCATTGGAGTCAGTTAGGCAAAAATAAATGTGGCGGGAAAGCTGTCTCAGTTTTGTTTGTCTGCTTAATCCTTGCATTTCGAAATTTGGGACACAGAGCGTATGAGAATGCCCAGGTGCACAGTCCCTGCATTTGTTATGTTTCAGATTTTTACCGCTTGCCAAAACATGCCTGTTCATCTACAATAATTGGGAGCAACCCATTAACTGTACTCAATTTGTGAAAGTAACAGTAGGGATAGGAAGAGAAAGCAAAAAAAAGACAGTCTAGTTTTGGATATTCTGCACTAGTTCAAGAAAAACCCTGAGTGGGTGTGTATAGTGAAAGACTGGGGGTTTTGTCGGGGAAAATATTTTAATGCTGCTTAATGGGAAAACTTATGCAGATTAGTAACAATATGAACAATAGCTATATGAAAATATAAGATATTTTCTCATTTTTAACATAATCATTTAAGAAAAATGGGTCTTCCAAAAGATAAAAATCATTTATGAAGATCATGAAATCTAAAGAAAAGCTCTGGAGGGGGGAAGAAGAGAGACTATAGCCTTTAAGTTGGGAGAAATAAGACCGCTAAGGAGAGAGCGTATGAGGATCTCTGTGTGTATGCAGAATAACTAAGGAAGGTATTTCCTCTTCCATGTTATTATGAATCTAAAACAAATTGGTCACAGTGATTGAACAACCCACATAAAATCCATCATTGAATATTTCTAGATTTTAGTTAGTAAAGTATGAGCCAAAGTTGTCTCTTTTTATCTCATAAACCCCATATTCTACCCAACAGCCCATCTCATCACCCATATTTTCATAATCTAGCCAGGATCAACTACTTGTCACCACCTCCTCACCTGCCTGGTCCACTGTGCCATCTCACCCACACGGTTGCCTTTGCGCCACTCACTGTCCTGCGAGCTACAGTTCCCCCACAGACTATCTCAGCACAAGCACCCGCATGATCCTTACAAACTTAAGTCAGATCACTTCACTTCCTAGTCCAAGTACTTCCCAGGGCCTCTCCAGAAATTCAAAGGAAATGTAACAGTCCTTATAATAACCAGCCATGCACTTGACTGTCTAGAACCCTGTTATCCACTGCCCCTGGGGCACTCTTCCTTCTCCCCAGGACTCTGTTCTCACAGTGATCAGCCTGCCTTGCTCCCTCCTGATGCCTACTTTATTTAGAACTGAACCCTTGACACTAAAATCCCTGTGTCCTTTTCCCTTACCTTCTAACATACTATATATTTATTTACTTATTTGCTTTGTGTATTATCTTTCTCACCTGACTACAAATAGAAGTATTTCATGGCTGAACGCCCCCGTGCATAAACAGATGAAAAAGTGTGTTGTAGGGAACCAAGAAATAGCAGAAGAATGAATGAATGAAATATCCAACATATTTATAATTTAGTTTTTAATCATGTCACTCAGAAATACTCTCAGAAGTGAATTTTGGTTCTGAGTCAACATTACTTAACAGAAGTTAACACAAAATAGTCAATTAAAATTGATTTGAAACTAACCCCAACAATTAGTTAAGAATGGAAAAAGAACCAGAAATGTGTCTTTTTTGTTTTCAAATAAAATTGTATTATATATAAGGAACACTTTCCCAGCTGCCAAACCTTAGCTGGACCTGCAGTTCATAAACCCCCGCCTCCTTTGCCCAGGGTTTTTCCAATTCATTAACAAATAAATCCAAGAAATTGAGTTAGTGTGTTTGCTTTTTGCATCACAAAAGGAAAAAAGGGATCATTAAAGGATCTGTTTTTATGTTGAAACACACCATGTAAGCTTTTTCAGGTATCTAGTATACCTGTGGCAAAGGGTCTGTGCTCTGACTTAATCATACCCCACTCCTGGCAAGGAGGAAGCCAAAAATTGGGGAATGGAAAGTGATGCCAGGCAGCCTTTTCCTCTCTAACTTAACAAGGATCGAATCACCACAAATGGTTGTCGCTGTTAACAGTCACATAACTGGGAATCACATTACCATCGTGTGCATATTTATAAACCTGAGAACACAAATGCCTGAAATCTTTGGTGTAAATTTTTTATTAAAAAAGCAAATTAAAGATAGAAAAGTGGTTGTGCAAAAAGCCAAAACACCCAAAGAATAAGTAATTATTCCTCCTTATGAATTTATGCATATTTATGAAGCTGCACAGTTTAAGAGATGGCTGGCTGGCTGGATGGGTAGATTCCTCTTACTTCTGAAGACATTTATAAATACATTTTCAAGTTTCGTACATAATTAACATGAGGAATAGTGTTAAGAGTGTATCATATACCAAAAATAGGCTTATTATTTGAATGCATTTTCTAACTTGGCCAGGAGCAATATAATATAATTACAGTACACTTGAAATGAAATGTTAAAGCGGGAGCATTTAAATTGGCAAAGCTATTATGTTGGACTTGTGTGATTAATCTTTGAGAGGAATGGCAAACAGATTTTTAATGAGTTTTAAATGTAAGACTAAGATTGATGGATAGTCCACATTTGGTATAAAGACGGAGGAGTATGCAAACGCAGGAAAGGAAGGGATCCATGCGAAGTCCGTGCGGGATAGAGGCAGTTTCCGGATGGGTAATTTTGTTGTCCTCTTGCTCGTTTCTCTACATGGTGGTTATCTGCTGCAGACCAGTGTTAAGAAACACACAGATTAGAATCAGAGCATCTCATTTCTTAGTTGACATCTGTAGTTATTAAAAACGACACGTAACATAAAAAATAAGTTACTTTCCAAGACCCCAGCGATGGAATTTATTTCCCGTTTGTGTTTTTAACTTTACTTTTTATCTTTAGTTTTTTTGGTCTTAGATTTTTTATTCATGATGCTTTTTCCTTATCATAACCTATTTCCATATCCTGTTACTATTCAGGAGAAAAACAATTAAATAGACTCTTTCTTCCATAGATGTGCCTATAATAAGCTAAGACTAAAGCCTGAAGCCACCAATGGTGAGCACGGTCACTATCAGATGTGTCTCTGCTGCCACTCCAGGAATTGGGCAGGTCAAGTCCAAAGTGAAGGCCAGAAAGCCAGGCCCAAAGGAGGGAGGGTAGCTCCGCTGAGTCCTATGCCTGAGAGGTCATCAAAAGCAAGGAATAGACAACCTAGACCTTAAAATGAAAACTGTGACCTTTCTAATCTTCAGCTCTTTGCATGTGGCCAGGAATTATGCCCTCTGCTTGGTACAATGAGCAAAACACCAAGAAGTGTGTTTGGGTGTCACTGAATTACAGTGAGGAGAAGGGGCCTTCATTCTTCAGCATGAAGGCCAAACCTCAGTGACCCTCTGCGGAGGCCTTGAAAGCTCCATGGCCTGGTCACCACCTGGAGTGTCAGTCACCCTCCTGCCCTTGTTTTTCTGTATGGCATCTGTCAGTTCAGTATGGACCATAGGGCTCAATATACCCTGGGTATCAAGTACCAATTGAAATATAATAATGAAACAGTGATACTAATATCATTTTATTCATGTGTGAATTTTTAAGCTTTACCCAGTATTTACATAGATGCTATATGGTACCTCCCGGAAGCAATGACTTGATCCTTATTTCTTTCTAATCCAAAATTATCTCTTGGAAAATAATTTCCATAAACCTTGAGTGCAAACATTTGAAAGTTTCATAAATGTCACTCTGTTGTTTTCTTATGTACAGGGAGTGTTGTCTGAACTGTGCTTAAAATGCTTGCCAGCTTGATTTGACAATACTTGCTCATTGCACCTAGAACCTGCTCAAATGAGTTAGGTCAACCACATTGAAGGGGCAGAGGTGACACATCCACCGTCGGCTTGACCTGGTGTCTGTGGCCTTAGACTACCCTGAGTAAAGTCAATCGCAGAGTCCATGAAACCGTGCTGGACAGAGACATGCCTAGTTTTAGCAGCTGAGAAGTTCATGAGCAATCCCTGATTCTGCGTCCCAATGGAACTACTCCCATCTGGCTGTTTCTCACTTCCTGGGTTTGTGTTTACATGTTGTCTCAGGTTCTTGTGAAAGGGTTAGGTTTAAACTGAGGTGGGGACTGTTATGCTTTCTGCATTCTGTGTTCAAACCTAAGTCCACATGCAGATGAGATGTGAAAATGCTTCACTTATCTATTCATGTATATCCATTCAGTATGTCTTTATTCAGGGCACCTGTGTTCCAAATAAACTGCTAGAGGCTCAAGATTCAACAGTAAACAAAACAAGCAAAGTCCCTGCCTTTGTGAAGATTACACCTGGCAAGGGGAGAAAGAAAATAAAGAACACTAAAGAACAATAAAGCAGAACAAGGAGGAAAGAGTGAAGGGAACGGTGCAATTTTACATACAGTAGTCAGCTAAGGTAAAATGGTATTTGGGCAGAGCCCTGTAGGAAGAAGAGAGGGAGTGAGCGGTGTCTGAGGGAAAGTACTGGAAGTGGCAAGTGCAAAGGCCCTGAGGTACTAGGAGGACAGGAGCCCCAACTAGAATAGCCTGAGTGAGGGCCAGATCCAGGAACTAGCAGAGAAATGCAGACGGGCCACCGTGGAGGGTAGAGCTTCTCATTCAATTAATGGGGACGGCAGAGTAGAAAACAGCAGAAAGTGCCCGTTTTGGGTTCTCATACACAAACACATTTATCACTATTAAAATTTGAGTGATATCTAGTGTCTCAATATTTAGGTTATTCAGATGTAAATCCAATTCAGAAATTAACTGGGCAATTAAGAAAACATAAAAAATATTAGATGTTAATTCCAACCTTTATTCTCTGTATTTCTTCCATTGAATTTCTTCCATAAGTCATCAATTTTCTATTTCTTCTTGGATTATTGTTTCCTGAGATAGCTTGAATGCTATCAATAGCCCTGTGATCTGAGTGAGCTGTGAGATTTTGTAGGCTGTGGGCAAGGATTGCCATGGTCTCACGCATGTTGGAGGCTCCCTCTGACTCTCTTTGTAGAATGGCCTGTTGGGGGCAGAATGTATGGAGGCAAGACCGTTTAATCTGTTGCCAAAGGGGTCCAGGAGCTCATCTCATTGCAGTTAAGTGATCTTGTCGAAACGATGGGTAAATATTATTGTTTTAGAAAGGTTCAGCTTCATTAAAAATTTATGCATGAATTTTGCCATATATGAATAATCATTTTATCAGAATGCATGAGCTTTTAACCATCAGACACTTAATCATTACATGGACCACAGGTTTGTGAGATGTGAGGAGAAAAATGTAGGATCCGAACTCATTTGCAGGTACTTGCAACATGACATTGGCCTAAACATATTTGTAAAATCATAAAATATCAAACAGAAACACAATACTACTAAATAAATAAGTCTTTAAGTGTACCCACAACTTCTTGCACATAAAAATTTACAAAGGTTTTGACTTTGGCATTATACAATTCATCCATGTAACAAAAAAAAACTTGTCTCCCCTAAATCTATTGAAATAATTTTAAAAAGAAATTTACAAAGGTTATATTGTCATTAGTTTTACAGTTTTAAATGAGATACCTTTAAGCAAGTTTGGGGGATTCGTGATATGCAGGGAAGAAGTGCTTTCCTTGCTTAATAGAGAAATAAAAGAACTACCTGGAAACACTTTCCATTCTTAGAACAGAGGTATTTAGCAGTGTATGATAATGTCGAGCATGAAACTTGAGCAACTTTAAATCTATCACCTTATGTGGTGGTTCTGTTTTTGGCTTTAAAAAGTAACAAAAAGACAAATATCTTTATCTTTCTATGTATTGTATTTAATAAGACAAAACAATACCTTTCCGTTGAATGCTGCCAAGTAGAATTTATCATGGTGGGGTTTTAATATTAAGGTGCTACTTATTTCTCTACATAAAGTAGCATATTTAAGACTGCCACACTGTTTACAGACATAAGATCTAAATGAAAATCTAGAACTCTGGTCATTGATGTTTTGAAGACAGTGATTTTTATCATCAACATCATTGCACTAAATTGTTTTTCAACTTTTTAACTCTGTAGGAAAATAACACCAATAATGAAAACAAAAACTTAATAAGAGTCACTTAATCTATGTCCAGCACTTTCCGGTATTGTCTCGTTTCATTTTCACCTTATTTATTTCTTCCTTATGACAAATTTTTGAGTTAGACCAGCACCGTAATCTCTACCAAAGTTGTATCTTATGCATGTCCAAGAACCTAAATGTGCATGGCCGTGTTAGGATGCAACTATTAACATCTTGCAGAACTACCGTTCGCCTAGTCCCATTCAGAAAAACAATGAACCAGAGATGCAGGATTTGCTCTCTCCCTGGTTTCCATCTCGGCCTTCCCACCTGAGTCTGCTCAGACACTGAAGTTCTCATTCAGGGAATTTCACGTTCAGGGGTCTGTCTGAAAGTCCCCTGGCTGTGAGGCCCATGTGGAAATGGGCTTTGGGAGAGCTCATCCCTGCATCTGTCTTCCAGGGTTGCAGAGTCCCAAGTTTCTCATGTCACACCCCTGTGAACCCATTGGCCATCTGGGACATTACTCCCGTCCCCCCTGTGTCCTTGCTCCATTGGTATGGGAGAACTCTCTTGGAAGTTTCCCAGCATGTTTCCCACAGGGACCATCTTTCTCGTGCATATCCACAGCCACATTCTTGAGCTTTGAAGTAAGCAAATGCCGGGGCGTTTCTCTGCCTGCACGTTGGTGAAGGCTAGAGAGAATGGAGAGCTCAAGAGTTGAAAGACTGAGCAAGATGCTTACTTATTAAGGGTGAACACCACGGATGGCTTTGGCTCTTTACCGTATTGACTCATCTGCTCCTAATAGCTCCTTTAGAGCCATGCTGTTATCGTGATGTGAAAACATACACAGCTAGTAAGTAGCAGAGCTGGAATTGGGTTGAAGTCCAAGGGTCAGACTCCAGCACCCATGCAAGTAATACTGCACTGCCTGGCCTCCCATCAACTGTCAGGATTGTTGAGTCTCTAAGGGAGTTAGGAACAGAAGGGGTGACAATCGGAAGGAGGACAGTAGACTCCAGTGCACAGCTGCCATGGAACAAAGGGGACATCCCAGTAATGGAGGCAGACAAAGAAGTGAAGGGCCATGTTGTTGGGTCTTGAAGTCACCACGATGATGGCAAAACTCTGCCCTGAAGGATCCCACACACCAGAGTTCTGTGCATGAATAGACAGGTGGCCAAAAACGCCTTCATTTTGGGAATAATCTGGCACAACCTGTGGAGCTACAGATGATCTACATCCTCTTTACCAAGGAAGAATCAAAGAGTATTCAGATTTCTTGAGAGGGTAAAGTGGAAAGAATGCCAACTATGGAGACGAGAGTCCTGGCCCCACCACTCACTAGTTCTGTGACCTTGGACAAATGATGTCATCTCTTGTTATCTTAAAAATATGCATAATACTACAGAGGGTGTCATGAATTAAATGATGACTTAAATCCATTGTCATACAACTATACTGTGTTGAATTAATATTGTTTCTGTATTGTACAAATGATGTATATAGCAATTGTGCTATTAGAAAATTCCAAGGTTTGAGACTGTCTGTACAAAATAGTTCCTAGACCTTTACCCTGGATATATTTTTGAAAAAGATAATTTGTGAAAGATTTTTAAATAACAAAACACGTTTGAGACCACCTTCCCAGGTACTGGGATTAAAATGTAAAAAATGTATAACTAAGTGCACCAGAAGAATCTCCTTGACTCACATGTGATGTAGCTCTCTGCTGGGTCACAGCACCTGTGTCTAGATGCAGGTGCAAAACCGTAAATCTGTCCCTAACTTCATGTTGCTGTTAACAGATTATCAGGTAAAGCAGGAGGTTATTCCCAAAATGAGCCTCTGTTCCATCTCCGCCATGCCTTCCCTTGCAGAGCAAGCAGGCGGGGCTGAGTGTGTTTACACGTGAGTAAAACCAACATCATTGTCTCCTTGGTGCAGGGAGGAAAACTAAACACAATCCTTCTTCCCTTGGGGCACATCAAGAAGTAGCAGAACCCATTAAAATCTATTGCCCAGATGATTAAATTAGATTGTAAATGAGTGATGGTAATAAGTACATATTTGCCCAAGTGGGTAAAGACTGAAATATAATTTATAGTCCGTGGATGCTGTACGGTACAAAGACTAATTCATAGGGTGATGGATAAAACTTCTGCTGCCTTTAATTGTATTAATTTAGGAGTATTCATTTGCTCTGCATCTGAAAGGTTTCATTTTTCCAAAATAAATAAATAAATGCATTCCCATTGCCGACGGGGAAGATTTATGCTGACAGAATCTAATAGCATAAGTAATCTTGTGTTATTTCTCAAGGCGCCTGAGCAAGCATTCTTGGTTTGGATGGAAAGCAAAATGCTAAACTCTTATTATATATGATCACTTTAATTCTGAGCAGAACAAATCTTCCTTGATAAGCATTAGTTAACATTATTTAAAGTAAAAAGTCATCTTTTCTCCTGCCCTTATTTTCTCTCCTGTTGGAAATGTATGATCACTTCCTCAGTGACAAAAATGATTGATTTTAAACCAACACATCAAAAACTGAAAGGCAGGAGGGAGGAAGAAGGAGGATCTGGTTCCCAGAGAACTTTCTAACCTGTCTCTGAAAAGAGACTTTAAAGGTCACCTCTTGCCATTTAATCTGAAATTTCTGGTGCATACTTGGAAATCTAAATCAAGATCAATCTCATCGTAAGAGAGTAGGGGTGTGCCAACCGTTTCAGGCATTGTGCTTCACACAAATGTACGTGATTTGGACATATTATTTCCACCAACAATGGGAAGAGTGTGATCATAGCATCCGCACCATGTGATTAAGTGAGACAGAAAAAAATTACGAAGGGGTCCAGAGAATAGTATTATCATTATACCTGGCAAAATAAGTAGGATTCTTTGCACGGTGCTTTACCTTGGAAACAAAATGAAAAATAATACTAATTTTCTCTTCCCACTCTGCATCTGAATAAAGCATCTTTCTGTATCTACTTCAATTCCATTTTTCAGTCCCCTAGTTGGCCTTTTTTACTACCAATGTTTGAATGGTTTAAATGGGCTGATGCCATGCATTCTTCCTAAGCCAATTGAAAAACAAACAAAAAAACCAGAAGAACTTCAGACCTATCCAGTCCAGCTCAGAAGTTGAGCAATTTAAGTACCTCCAACTTCAATGTTATGATGCAAAAAGGGGAGTCAAATTATTTGCCAGTGATCAGTTTTCTCAAACTCAGGAATTTTCTCCTGTTTTTAAGAAAGAATCCAAATGATTTCTCTTGTCAAAAAAAAAATGCAAATAACTTTCTGTTACAGATGTTCTATTACATTATGTCTTAAGAGTACACAGCATGGAAAAATCAAAAGATTCCTCTAAACAAAGAATACATTCAGTTTTAATAAAAATTGATTTCAAACATATAAAAACAAAATAAATGTTATGCTAACTATATTTGATTTCTTTATTATGTTTTATAAGTAGAGTCCTAATGCCGTCTAAGAATTATTATAGAAAATATAGGAAAATCCATATGGAGAGGGACAAATTATTTAATTTGGAAAACAAAAATACCTAAATTGCACAAATGTAATGTTGAATTTGTTTTTAATGAGGATTTTCTTTTTGGAGAGTATATCATGGCCGGCAATCTGGGTTACATATTCTTTGAATATACTAGGACTGGAGTAGAGCCTTTTAGATTGAAATCTCTTCCTATTTGTTGTAAATGATTTCTGGGTTCCCTGAAAGTCTGAAATTCTGAGTCCCTAATATTTTGGCTTAATTCCCATAGAATTTACAATAATGACAAGTTTTCCGGTGATTGGAATATTGTGGGATAATGGGAAAGAAATTGCGATTTTATCTCAATAAATTTAGAAATGACATAGTTTCATATTCTTTTTTGTTTTTTTTTTTTTAATTTCAGTAGATGTAGGCGGTACAAGTGTTTTTAGTTACAAGCATGAATTGTATCATGCTGGAGTCAGGGATTTTAGCGTACCCATTACCAGAATGGTGTATGTTGTACCCGATAGGTAGATGTTTGTCCCACCTCCTTACTTCTTAAAGTGTCCTTTGTCCAAAGAGAGCAAAATGTTTTGCAAAACACTGGGTCAGCTTCTAGTGCTGTGGCTGCTGATGTCACTGTTGATCACGTGGTTTTTAGTCTTAGAAATCAGTCTGATATTAGCTATCACCATCATTCACATATTGCCTTGTGACGGTGCTGATGATTTGTTAGTAGAGGAGTTGTATCGGTTAAGAGGAAGAAAGTGTCTTAGGAGAGAGGCATCTTGCAGAATCCTTGAAATCTGGAAGTAAACTCTAGCTTCCTTTGCCACTTTCTACCTCTCTGGCCTTTGGAGAGTCACTTTAGTTTCCTAGAGTGTGAGATGGAGAGACGGAGATGATGCCACTTGCTTTTCAGGGTAGTTGGCAGACTGTGAGAAGCATATGTAAAGCACCTGAAATACACCAAGAACTCATCACTGTAGCTACTGAAGAGTAGCATTGATGAGTGCGATGTAAGATGTTTTCTCTAGGAAGCTTTTTCTTCACCCTAAAGTTGATCAGTGTAATATACATATATTATGATGTATTTCAAACACATGCACTTTAAACAAATGTGCACATATTATATATGTTTCAAATTCCAGAATTCTTCAAAATTTAAATGAACCGCTTCAAAAGAAGCTTAGGTTCTGTGTCTGGGATTTTTTTTTTTTTTTCTTCCTGAGACCAGCGCATGCTGTATAAATTACTGGGTATAGATCAGAATGCTTGTGAACAGGATACCTACAATGAATAGCTAGAATGAATAAAACCATGAGTGATCTCAAGGTCACTCAGCATTTATCTGGATTTTTCTTTTTAAAGAATATAATCAGATATTGTTATGGAATGGTATTCATTGCTGAAATCCAAAACAGAGCTCTTTGTGTTTTAACAGAGCTGAGCCATAGAAAGTGAGTTCTCTGGGGGTAAGGAACACCTTTATAACAACTCCCTAACTCTTCCCTGAACATCAGTGTTTCCAGTCACATTTTTTAAATTAGTTTCTTGGATTTTTTAAGAAAAATCATAAAATTTTATCCTTACTTTGGGGTATGCTTTCCATAGCAACTTAATTTCTCTTTGTGGAGCATGAAATGCAATTCTATTTACAAATATAGTCTCTTCATTAATTCAGAGACTCGCAATAAAACTATACCAGCAATAATAGTTGAAAGAGTAAGATTTAAAAAAGCAAATATTGAATTGCGTTTACCCTTTTTATTGATGTACTATAGCCTGACTTTTCATCCTGTCAATGCCTGCATTGGGTATTTAGCCCACGGGAATGTAATAATTCTTATCCATGCAAACATGTGACATCATTAAAATAAGCTAATCCATTTTTTAAAAACTTTCTTCCTGAAGCATGTTTGGCCTTAAAATTTACAATTATGCCTAGGATTATACTTATAATCCCCACAGACTGTATCACTATTGGAGCAAATAAGAGAGGAAAATGGTCCTTGGAATTCAATTGTGTTTCTTTGGTTGTGAATAACTAAAGGACAATGCTGAGTAGAAGGAAATGCCACTACATTTATTTTTTTAAATGAAAGAATGTGTAACTCACATGGGTTGAATGTGAATAAATCTCAATCAATTTTCTCTTTCAAATTAAAAATAGACATAGGATTTAGCAAACGTATTAGATCTTGAATGTGTGAACTATATAGATAAAAATAATGTTAAATATGCCTTTCATAATAAATAACGTACCATTAGAATTTAGTATTTTAGTCTGCTGCTACCATAATAGAAGTTGAGTATCCCTTATCCAAAATGGTTGGGACCAGAAATGTTTCATATTTCAGTTTTTTTTTTGGATTTTGGAATACTTTCATTATAGTTACCAAATCCTGAAATCTGAAATGCTCCAAGGAGCATTTTCTTTGAGTATCATGTCAGCACTCAAAAAATTTCAGATTTTGGAGCATTTCAGATTTTGGATTTTCAGATTTGGGTTGCTTAGCCATTCTTAAGATACTTACATATGTGACTTTGGGCACATGTAGTTGGACATGAAGAATTACACTGTAGTTGGTATGGTTTTTAGACTTTCTGGTTCTAGCTGTGGTTCTGCTTCAAAAGTAGGATGATGTTGGTGTAATACAATACCTAGAAGCTTCCAGCTCTTGTGTTAAATATGGCTTTTTAAAAATATGATATAGGAACAACATTGACGATAATGTTAAGGGATGATACCACATATACCAATTATGATACACAAATGAAAAATAACTTGCATATTAGTATTTTATATTTATATCTTTTAGTTGTGGGATATGGTTAATTTTTATATAAAACATAAATTTATGATTCTTAAAATTTCAACAATAGCACATCATAATTTGATAGTCCGAAAAAGAGACTGCCTGAACAAAATTCACTCTTTATATTGATAAATAATTGAACATACTTTGTCCAAAACCATGAAAGAACCTGTCCATAAAATGGCTGCTTTGGAATGTATTTTTAAGATTGAAATCAGTCTCTTTCTAGAAGCTCCTGTTTTGTCTTAAAGCTGTAATAGAAAACCCTGCAAAGAAGCCCACTGTGCACTGAGCGTTAGTGGAACAAACCTGGAGATCTGCTGGCTTCACTCCACTGCACTAACATATTGGGTGAATGGATGTGATAGTTGACAGTACAGCTCCCCCCATCAGTGTGAGTCATTTTCAAGAGACTTGCGTTTTACCCACTGACACCATCACTGGAGGCATGGCTGTTCTGCAGCAGAGTGTGACATACACCTCAACACTCTAGTCCTAGGGATTTTTCGGGTGACATATGGAATAATATCTTTTTATAGATTTTATGAGAGAACTTACCAATAACACCTTGGACTGTTCCAGGTTTCATATGTATAGAGGCCCAAGGAAATTTTGCTAGTGAGATTTACTACATGGCACAGAAATGTAAGGAACAGTCCATTTTATACAAATGATACATAGGTTGAGAGAGTCATTAAAGCCAGGATCTGTAGAAGGCAAGGGATGTGGGCATGAGAAGATGTACGGTTCAGTGTCAACAAACCAGCTCTCGCCGAGTCTGCAAAGGGCTTTTCTAGCACTCAGTTTATGCTAATTCTAAGAAAGGTAGGGTTTTTTTCAAAATCTCTTGGAATAAAACTGGGGCAGATCATACTGTCTGGCAACTACGAATGATCGGTTCCTCGGACTGACATTTTATTCAGAAGATCCAGTGAAAGCTATCTTATGTACGGCCAACATTTATTGAATGTCTGTGTGTCAGACAGGGTGGTAGATATTGGGAGCACAGCAGCAGATGAGATAGAAACTATCTTCACTTTCAATGAGATTATGTTCTAGTGAAGGAGACAGATAATAGGTAACTGAGCAATAAGTCACAATTTCATATAGAAATAAAGGACATCTATAAAAGAATAATAGTACCATATCAGTGTCACGTTGTCTTCATCTTGTAACGTGCAACCCCACCTCCCTTCCTGTGGTCCCAGATGGCTCCCAGCCTTCACAGGGCCACCTGCTAGGTGTTCGTGTTAGGTGGGAGAGACTAGCATCTTGATGAAGGGCTGATCCAAACCTTGCTGGACATCAGAACTCCTGATAGCAATGTGGGTTTTGGCTGGGATAATGCAGCCACATGTGCTTATCATCAAAGTCTGAAGATGCTAAATTCTACCATGAATTCTCTATTCATTTAAGAAAGTTGATCAATTAATTTGTTCAAATACAGGGACTATTGTATTATATCTGTAAATAATCTTGAAATAAACAAATGATGTTTTCATGAGAACATGTATTTATACAACCTCATGCAAGAAAAATGAAAGTGAATTATGTGTGTTTTGATTAGAATTCACTCTAAATGAAAATTTTAGATCACTAGACAGTTGTGTTTCTTTGTTTATTCTTCCAGTATTATTAGCAACTGAGTCCAAATTCTAAGATTTAAAAAAAAGGTACGTTTCAGACAAGAGAATAATGGAAGCACAAGTATTTTCAACCTTTCAAAGACACTTTAGTATGTGAAATAAAAACTTTACAAGTTTAAATTACATCTTTTGCTTGCATTTATATAGTAGCACTTGGACCATAACAAAATTCTTTTACTTAAAAGCCAAAAACAAAACAAAACACCAATAAAACATTAATAAAGCCATGAAATCTAACCTCCCTGCAGAGCTTGAAATATCATGGTAATATTATCTTTTTTGCTTTTGTGGCTTCTGGATAAGGATGGATATAGCCCACCTGTTGGCTACTGAATTTTTAAAGTAATTTTAACTAAATTTTTAAATAATTTAAACTAATTATTTAATAAACTTAGCACATAAATCCATAAACTCAATATTCAAAATGATGATATTCTACTCCACATATCATTATGAAAGTTACGCATCATTATTAGTTGTGTGCACATCATTTGGTATGAACAATATTAGTAGAGGTAACAGGTGAATAGTTGGCTAATCCATGGATGTGCACAGTTGGGGAAAACTGCAAATTTATGATTCCACAAACTGATGGATATCTCGCCTTCGTTTCCTCCACTCAGAAAATTCCGCCTCTCCCTCCCCGGACACTTGCCTAAGAATGGCCAGTTTCACCTCCCAACATCTGTAACTTCCTTCTTAGGAAAACTGACTATGATATAGTCGTGTATATCATAGCCTCTCTAACAGCTTTGTTAATCTCCATAACTAGTACATCAGACAGTCAAGATTCATGGGATGCAATCACAAAGCGGTTTTCTTTAGTTTCCTCTATTCCTCTAAAATGTGTTCAGTGGGAGAAACTTCTTCCTTGGCCCCTGCTTCTCGGGCAGCCCATGCCAGCCACAAGGATTGTTAAAATATCAATACGCTTCTGTTTTAGTGGACAGCAGCCGTCTGCCTTGAGTACACCTCCCCAGCCCACCCCCAGTGACAGGCCACCCAGACTTGTCCCCCGTGACGTTGCCTTCCCAGCTCCATCGCTCAGCAGCTAGAGGGCACAGCAGGTGGCCTGCAGGGCCATCTCCCACATTGCTGGTGTCCATTTCATTCATTGATACCCACCCCACACTGGTTGTTAACTATTCTCAATATTTGGATGATACACATTTTTTAAAGCTACTTTAATTTTTTAAATAGAGTCTCAATTTGATACTTAAAATTCCTACTCCCTAATCATAGTCAAAGCTTCTAATTTCATTCAAAGTAACAGGGATTCATTATCCCTCCATATAAAATGTCTGTAGGAGGAACTTTCTTTTTGCTACCTGGGAGGGGGTTATGAACCCCTCCAGATGTGTGTGTGTGTGTGTGTGTGTGCGTGTGCGTGTGTGTGTGAGATTGAGGGGGAGATAGAACAGCAGAGAGAGCGGATGAGCAGGAAAGTTCTAGAATAGCTGACACTGTTGTGAGCTGGACTCCCAACACCAGCACTCCCCCAGCCCTAGAGCCATGACCGACATCTCTAAGGAACGCTCATCCACGATTCCCCTGTGCAGGGGGCGGGATGTCCGCCAGCCTTCCACCCACTCCTGCCATAGCCCCGCTTCTCTCTCCGCTCTCTGCCTGCCAAAGTGCCCCTCACCCCACTCACGCTCCTGGTACCCACATCAGGCCCCAGGAATCCACTTCCCTTTCCCAGCAGCTCTGGGGTGCAGACCGACTCCTACGCAGGCACCTCTTCTTCGGCCCTTCAGTCAGCAGTAGGCAGCCCATCTTTTGCCCCTTTTAGCAT
The DNA here is from genome assembly GCA_004363605.1 of Indri indri. Classification (NCBI taxonomy): domain Eukaryota; kingdom Metazoa; phylum Chordata; class Mammalia; order Primates; family Indriidae; genus Indri; species Indri indri. The sequence goes on along the minus strand of RJWJ010010975.1, from coordinate 4,343 downwards.
TTCCAGTTCCGAGTCAGAATCTGAGGCCCCTGTGTCCCCTCAAATGGTCTCCACAAGCTAGAAGACAGGCAGAGGCACCCCTAGAAGGACTGTGAGCATAGCGAATTGTAACCCTCTTATAAAACTTCTTCCTGTGATAAACAACACCTCTGCCCACATGTCATTGGCCAAAGGCTGTCACATGACTGCTCTTCACCCCGTTGGAGGAGGAGGTTCCAATCCTCCCATGCACCTGGGAGAACTGGAATCGCTGCTAGCATCACTCATGACTGCCATGAATCATGCAACTGGTTTCATTGAAAATTTGCATCTGAGTTTGCACCTCACTTTGGGATCTGATACATGCTATGTCTGTGCCCAAACTTCCATTTAAGTACTCTGTAACATTTACATTTAATTGTTGAGAATGACTGCATTTCAAACTGACATTTTATTTTAGAAAACTGGTTTACTTGTTATTTATAGAATTCACTGCCTAATGAAAAATCTACATCATAGAAAAATCTGCATTATGGAATACTCACTTTCTTGTTTTCAACTCTGACTTCCGGTACTTCCACCTCACCAGCCCTGGGATGTGACTGTTTTGTCAAAATTCCCTCCCTCTGACTGAAGCCTCCCATAAGTGGGCCTTTATTTGTGTTTTTTGTTTGTTTGTTTGTTTTCTGTTGGTTCACTGGGGGACAGTCTCATTTTTGGATGTCATCAATGCAGAATCCCAGGAATGAGTGGCAAAGCTGGGCCTCCATGCCCCACAGAGGCACCTGGGAGAAGCCCACTTTGCTTTGAGGACTCCCATGTTCTCATAGCCTCAGGGAAAGGAGAGACCCAACCTGCCTTTTAGTTCCTGGTGTGGATTGAATTGTGTCCCCTAAAAGGATATGTGGAAGTCCTAACCTCCAAAAACTACGCGTGATCTTATTTGGAAATAGGGGCTTTGCAGATGTAATCCAAGTTAGGCTGAGGTCGTACTGGATTAGGGTGGGTCCTAATCAGACAGGACTGGTGTCTTTATAAGAGGAGGGGAATCTGGACACACAGAGGAGGATTCTAGGTGATGACAGGAGGTAGAGATTGAAGTGATGCTTAAGAGGTCTGTCCAGAAAGTATCCAGCCATTGTTAATATAACCAGAAAGGTTTACACAACACCGATGTAACCTGGCAGCCAAGGAGAGTGGACTGGGATGCGCATGTGTGAACAATGACAACTTCACTGTCCTAGTCAGTGGGACACTGGACACAAGTGAGTACTTGTGCTGTGTGGCTGTTGTGTTCAAAATGACTGAGCAAGTAGAGCAACGAATCTGCATCAAAATTTGCGTTAAGCTTGAACATTCCTCCTCGGAAAGTATTTGGATGATTCAGAAGGCTTGTGGGGACGATGCCATAAGGGCAGTGCTAATAAAAATGTGGCACAAATACTTCAAAGATGGTGGAGAATCTGTTGAAAGGGATCCACGTTCTGGAAGGCCTGTGACAAGCAGAGCACCTGACGATGTCAAACATGCACAGGTTAGGTTAAGAGACGCTGGGAGAACTGTGTGAGGTCCCAAAGTGCCTACTTTGAAGGGGACGGTGTCATTGTCCTGGGTACAATGTTTCTTGTATCTTATATCTTCCTTAATAAATGTCTCTAGTTTTAAGAGACAAGGGAGGATTCTCCTACAGAGTCCTCAGAAAGAACATGGTAACATGGTCCTGCCAACACCTTGATTTCAGGCTCTGGCCTACAGAACTCTGAGAAAATACATGGTATTTCTCTTGTTATAAGCCACCTGATTTGTGTTGCTTTGTCACTGCAGCCTTACGAAACTGAGACAGTTCCCTCTTGGCTTGTGGGACGAGCAGATGTGTCACACCCACTTGGGCTGAATGACCTTCTCTGCCCTCAGTTAATCTCTGCACAGTGGCTCTTCCCATATTCATATGCACCCGTCTGTGCTCCTGGTGCCCGCGCCACGCAAGGCTTGATCCACACTTCAAAGTCTGCAGGTCCCAGCTGCCCCCAAATCAGAAAAGGGCAAAAGGCAGGGGCCCTGCAAGCCACCAAGCTCCCAGATGGTCAATTACTTGTCTTTGCTCTGCTTGTAATACATTCACTGCCCCTCATCTTAACATGGCCTCGTTTTCCCACTGCTCTTAGCATAGCTACTGGTACCTAAGAGCAACTGAATTTATAACTGGTGAGCATTTGAGTGACCAGATTTTCACAGAACTGCTTTGTTTATGGAAGGATACACGATTTTCTCTGTTTTTTCCCTGGCTCGTTGAAGGCTACAATTGTGGAAAATATTCATATTGTTGTCATCACTTTTCAGAGTATGAACATTTAAAGGAATGAAATGCTCTGTGTGTTCTTCACATCAATCCCAAAAGTAATCAAGTGACACTAGTTCTCCAGTGGCCCAGTAATTTATTTAGGACCCCTGCCACTTCCACAGTGCATTCAATCAGTTGTCGAGTTGCCTGTTACTTACTTCTAAAGTGTCTTAATTCTCCTAAAGTCCGGTATTAAGTCACTGCCGGGATTGGCCACTTAGCCTCTTTCCAGTTACTGTTTCTGAGCTGAGTGAAACAGAGCCAACATTCTGCCCTACTGATGGAGAGTCATTAATCACTTTATGTATCCATATGTATAAATGAAATTGTGCCATCGTTAAGCAGCCAATTAACGGTTGATGCCAGTGTGGAATAAAAGGATTAAGTGGAAGGAAACTAGTGTTTACTCAGGCCTAGTTTTTGTTATGCCCACCCAATAAGGTTGGTACTGTGATGCCTTCTTGGAGAAGAAACCTGAAATTCACGGAGTGTTTAAAAACTTTACTCAAGTCTATACTGTTGAGCAACAACAGAGATTGAATTTGAACCTGATTTTATGTGATTTCCAAATGAAAAACATTTCTTCTATATCATAGTTTTTTGGGTTTTTTTGTTTTTTGGTTGCATTATTTAGAGTGTTGGCAAATTTCATGTTTGGTTTCTTTCTTCTCAGAGTAACAGTATATAACTTAAGGGAATGTAAAGACAGAGTCTAGAACTTTAAAATATAGAAGAAAGAAAAGATAACATTTTTAAAGGGAATTTTTAAGTAGAGAATTTAAATTAACTGTATTTATCTACACATGCTCATATAAAGACATACACACACACACACACACACACACACACACACACATATTTAAACACTGAAGTCAAAGTCAAAGTCTGGATTTGTTGTTGTAAATAGAAGTGACCTGTGTTGTACACTGATTCCGTAGTACCAATATCTTTACATTGGGTTGCATCAATGGGTTTCATTCAGGTGTACTAGTGACAAGTTGCTGATATAAACCCACACACTCTTTGATCATATTCTTCACGCTGTATATGTATATATATCGTGATTGCAATTACATAAAATGGATGTATTTCCCCCTCCCTACCATGCTGATTCAAGTCTTTCTTTTCTTAAATTTAGCAATGACCGAGATTCAAAACTGGCACCTAATGCATCTGAATTCTCCCCCTAAAATCACCCCTGGGTCACTGAGAAAGGCGAATCACATTTCCCAAAACTATCTTTTCGGTACTCACAATAAGGAAAACTTAAAGTTGCTTCAAATGAATTCTTCTTTCTCCAACCTAAAGTAAATGAACAATGTTTTTATTTATTGTGTCCAGTGTTTCTAGTCAGCATTGACACAGTTACTTTTCTGTGCTTATTCGTTCTGTGTCAGTGTTGCATTAGTTGTGTTAATATTTTCATGATTTAGAGCCACCAAGCAAAACCTACAAACTGATGAGCTGACTCTTGTGTATTCACAAGGGATTCTAATTCAATCTGTCAAATCTATATCTGCATCCACATGCTTTTTTACACAAAAATGAAAATATCAATATACAAACTGTTTTAATAACATCTACATATTGTTCCCACATTCTATTAAATGGAAGTATTGGTGCCTATATAGAAAGTGTCTGTTTGGCAAATATATACTGCCTTTTCATGGTTATTCCTTGGAAGTTACAGGGGAGTAATGTTTGGATATCTCTTCATCAAAACAAAGAGAAATTGAGCTATTGTTAAACAAAGATGACATTGATAGGGTTTTTCCACTCATATAATCTAGATTCAAATTTAAGGTATTTTAAATTATAAAGACCATATAAAAACATAAAGATTTGAACAATTAATGGCATTATGTCAAATGTTCACCTGTAAGAATTATTATAAAGAAGGAAACAACACATTGAAAAATCCAATTATTCTTTCTTGCTAAATTAAGTTGAACTTGATCAGAATGAGACAAATTAACTCAATTATATATAAATGTGTGGTTTTTAAATATTTAGGAAGGCTGCT
>RJWJ010010974.1:0-45602 GCA_004363605.1 Indri indri | reverse complement strand
AAATTTTATTTTTTGATACATAGTAGATGTACAGATGAATTCACCCTTAAATCATTAAGAAATGTCCTTCTTTACCTCTGATAATATTCCTTGTCCTGAAGTTAACTTTGTTTGATAATTATATAGCCAGATTTCTTATGTGTCTTTTTCCATATTTTTACTTTTAACTATGTCTTAATATTTAAGGTGTGTTTCTTATACACAATAGAAAGTTGGGTCATGCTTTTTTTTTTTCAGATGGGAAAAATGCTGAGTCTCTGCCTTTTAATTGGAGCGTTTGGGCCATTTACATTTCATATATTTACCAACATGATTGAGTTTAAATCCCTACCATCTTGCTACTTTTTTCTATTTGCCATTTATTGTTTTTTCTTCTTTAATTTATCATATTTTACCTTCAAAGAATTTTAGGGCCTTGCTTTAAAGTCACTCACTCACTACATTTGCTGATTTACTGGATGTGAGAGTGAATGGGAGAGGATAGTGTCAAGGATACTTCTAAGATTTGAGAGTGAGAAGTCGCGATGGGCGGTTTCCTACAATGAGGCTTGGGGAGGTCAGATTTCCCTGACCGCTGCCCACCACCTCCTACCGCGGAGGCTGGGGGAAGTCAAAGAGATGGAGCCCAGTCCTCCTTCCCCTGCCCTGCCCGTCCAGGGGCCCAAGTCCATTTCAAGTACTCACTACCCACCCTCCCCCGACACTGGGGGATTCACGGCCATTTCGGATAAGCTGAGTCTGGGCTTGGGAGAGCACTCCCCGAGGAGTGGATTTAGGAGCAGGCAGCTGGGGATATCCTGACACTAACAAAGCAAGGGGTTCCCCCCAGTGTAAGCTGGTTTCCCTCCAGCAGAGGGAGGGGGTGGTGTAGGGCTGTGGTTCCCTGGCTGGAGATCCTGATGCAGTGGAGGGGCCCTGAGGGGAGCTGCTGGCTTCTGTTCCCTGCTGCATCTCACATCTCACTAGGAACCGGGTGGCAGGAGGTGGCGGGGCGGCCACTTGTGGAGCGCGCCAGCCCACAGCCCTGCTCCTGGGCTCCCTCCACTGTAGGTGCGGCAGCCCAGGCTCCCGGTCTAGAGCTTAGGGGCCCAGGGGCCAGAGAGCTGAGCAGCCTCTTGTTCAGCCTCAAAGAGTTCTTTGTTCTATAGCTGAGGACCAAAAATTCAGGGCAGCCCGTCTCTTGGCTGGTTGCTTGGAGGTTGCTGGGAGAATCCTTCAGTGAGAGAAAAAGAAGTTTGGACCAAGATCACAAAAAGAAGCCAGTTCTTTTCTGCTTTCTGTTCCTTGCCTGGAGAGAGGCTCTGGCCACTTCCATTTTCTTTCTTTCTTTCTTTCTTTCTTTCGCTTTGGAAATGAAGAAACAGCTTCAAGCTTGCCTTCGGTATTAGCAGCCCAGCCACCCTGGGAAGCTTGGAAACCTGCTGATGGATGGGCCCCTCCCCTAGGGATTCGGACTTAATCCGGGTGGGGTGGGACTCCCCAGGGGATTCTAACGTGCCACCAAGGTTGAGGGCCACTGGTTTATAACTCTGTATATTTTACATGTTCCCCTCTAGCAATGAAGGAGAGGGGGCTCCTTTCCTCCCTGGCAGGGCGGGATGGTGAGCACGACCTCATTTGGAGATCCAACGTCTACCTCCGAGGCCCTTGATAAATGGGTCCCTCAACACACTCTGATGCGGAGCAATGTTTGCTGTCATCGGTGTCAGCTAATGCAGGGCCTGAGGCTGGAGGGTGCGAATACGGCAAAGGCATCTCGCTGCCCCTGAGCTGCCGATGGTTTTCTCTCCCCACCTAAACCCTGATTAGGACCCCTACCGCCTGGTTCCTCCAGCAAAGCTTTCTCTGATCAGCCTAAATCGCCTTCCTCTCCCACCTCCTTTCCCCTGGGACCTTTCTGCCCTGGGGAGGCGGAAAGCCTGTACCAGGGCCTGCATTCACCTGCCCGACTAGAAAGGTGGACTCCTCAGGGCAGAGCAGACCATTAGCCTCCTCTGAAGGCCCAGCGCGACAGGTGCTCAACACACATTCTTTGTGTAGCTGACTCTGTGAGGCCGGATTCTCCTGGAGGCCTCTGAGCCTCAGTTTCCTCATCTATAAAATGGGGATAATATTCTCTTTGAAGAATTGATGTGATGACTAAATAAAATGAATTGGACACTTTCTGTATCAGGCCACGTTCTAAACGCTTTATTTGTATTAGCCCTTTGGGTCTTCACAAAACTGAAGTACACAGGTCCTATTATTATCTGCCAGGATATCCGAGAGGTCCTGTTATGTGACAGCCAGGAGGCAGAAACACAGAGGGGTTCGGTAACCAGCCCAGGGTCCCAGGGTCGAACCTGGCCAGGGGGCTTGGAGTCTGCCCTGCCTTTCTCGGTGTGCTTGGTGCAATAGATGAAGCCCCGTTTCACACCCAGCATCTCCTCAACCTTGTGGGGTTCACCTTTCTCCCCAGGGGCCCAGCCTGCATGCTGCTTTCCTGCAGCCTGCTACTAACCACCACCTCCCCCAGTTCCTGCCTTTCCTGATTACGTCCAACGGGCCTTGCTTTTCTCTTCTGAGAAGGCCCATCAAGGCAGCTCTATGTGTTTTCTTCAACATCGCACTGCTGAGAGCAATCATGCCCCCCACCTGGAAGGCAGGTGTTGCAGGCAGCGTTGGGTCTGACAGCCATTGTCTTCTTCCTGCCGAGCAGGGAAGGTCCTCCACACAGAGTTGCGTTTATTCCTTGGGAACTGGCTCTGGGCCTGGAAGCGGTCCCAGTCCTCCTCCTTCTGCGCTTCCTCTCCACCCTCTCTCTTCCGTTCAGAAATGTTGGCGGAAAACCTTTGATTAGTGGGACACTGGCCACAGGGGACAAATAGGCCTCGGAGGGCTCACCACTTGGCCCCCACGGGATGAGCACAGCTAGGTGACCAGTGGGGACCAGGGGCGCTTGCAAACGCCAATGATTACAAATCCAGAGAAGACTCCGCAGAGGTGGTCGTGACGGCAGCGAGAGTCGGCAAGAGCGGAATGAGCATGCAGGCGGGGGAGGAGCACGGCCAGGCCTGGAGGTTGGGAGGAAGAGAGACAGTCAAGGGCCGCGAGGCGTCTGTTGGAGCGGGGACCTGGGCGGACTGGCGTTGATGAGCCGAGGTGGGAGAGCAACTCAGTCTCTCCCTGATTTGGCGGACATGGTGTCTCTACCCAGCTGTTTTCCAAAGAAGGTGGGAACCCATCGGTGAGTCCTGAAACTAATATAGAAGGCTGCAACCAGCATTAAAAAAGACCGAGTAGAAAATACGAATGCATTGCGCGTCATAGCAATAAGAATTGTTTTGTGAGATTTGATTTTTTTATTTGTACAGATGTGTGCAGGTGCAGGCTGGGTCCCCTCGGAAGATGCATTTCCTACCAAGGGCTGTCGCAGCTGGAGGCATGCTGCCGAGGGTCACGGCCCGGTGGAGAAGGGTCCGGGGAATGTCCTCGCAGCTTCTTGGTCCATCTCATGACTGCTCTGCCTGGGTGCAGAGAACGGGAGGGGCCCTGCCGCACCCCGCACCTGTGGGCTGCTGGCATTTCCTGAGGCTGCTGGTTGTTTGAAGGCTTAACTGCAACCTGCCGCGCAGCGGCTCTTGCTGAGTGCAGAGCATTTTTGAGGGAGTGGGGGTGGGGGTGCGGACTTTCTGCTTAATTAAAACAGGGAGAGGTTGACACGAGGGACCTTTAGTGGTTTTTGATCTCTCTCCCTCTCTGCCTGCTTTCTAACCCGAGGGGGGAAGAAAGCTTTTTCCTCCTCTTTCTTCTTCAACCTCTCCCGTCTTCCCCAGACCTGGCAGGTGCCGCTGGGCCTTCGGCCTTCCCTGAGGCCCCTCCTCCCCCATCTTGAAAGGGCTGAATTCTGGGTGCAGTTTACACAGAGTGTTTTGTGCTGGGGAGATTAACTATTCACCCCAGCTAAATGACCTTGACCTTCTAAAGAGTCTTGAAGGGTTTTGAAAAATATATCTGGTTTCCCTACAAAATGTTAAAATATCCCATTGCAAATCTGGAAAATCTCTATGATACTTGGCAAAAATGGAAGACACATAGGCACTGGGGCAAGCAGGTCCAAGTCCAAGTCCTGGCCCAGTCTTTTATTAGCTGTGTGGCCTTGGGAATTTAACTTCCCCGAGCCTCTCTTTTCTCACCTGTGAAATAGGTCGTCGTGGGGAAATATGAGATGAAACACACCAAACGTCCAGTGTGTGCTTGCTGGGATGATTCAGCTGTGCTCAAACACACTGTGGTGGGATTGTAGATGTCATGGTTTGTGTCTCTCAAACTAATGCTGACCAGTAATTACAGACAGTTGCAGCCAAGAAGTAAATCATCTACCTGAGTCCCTTTATTTTGCACATGGGGAAACTGAGGTCCGGAGACATTAAGCAATTGCTAGCATCAGGTGATGGATAGATCAAATAGCTTATACTTGTATCAAGGCCTCTGTTGAATTTATAACTAATCTCTCTGGAGAGTGCATTCTTCCCCACCCTGCCCCTTAATTCTCAGGAATGCACTTATTGTGTGTTTACAATAAATTGTATGGACCAGCAGACCATCTGGTAATGATAGTTTGAGGTAGAGCCTGACTGTTCCCCAAACTCTTCCATTTCTACACCTTTTATCTCGTTCCAGCAAAGCAGCAGCAGTCAGGGCAGCCTGGGTCAGCACCACAGCAATTTTTCAGAGAGGGAAACTGAGGCTCAGAGGCTTAAGTTGTCAGTTGAAGTTCATATAGCTAATAAGTGGTAGTTATGTGGGTCCCAGTCCAGCGTCTCCTGCTAACTACTGATGGGGCAGGTACCCCATCACCAGGGAGACAGCAGCCATCAGTTAAATGCTTAAGAACAGAAGTATCAGCAGTGGTTCAACCTGGGAACCTGCTGGCTGGTGCTGGGTATCAAAGCACCCAATGCAGATCACCTGTTGGAGATGCATACCCTCCATGAACCCCAGCGTGAGTCCCCTAGGCAAGCAATCCCTGCAGAGCACCAACTTGGCTGGAGCAAGACCAGCAGATTCACCTGATGGGTTGTTATATCCCTGTAGACTACAATGAGATGCATTAAGTTAAGCTCATTAATCATCCTGTCTAAGGGAGGCACAGAGCTGGGTCCTCAGCAATTCCTTCACTCAGTGAGTGAGTGTGTGTCCAGGGCTCGCTCCTGCATGAGCTGCACTTGCTTCCTTTCTCAGGGGCTGGGGACAAGAAATCTAGACGTTCCTTCATGCCTGTGTGAACTGTAAGGTGGGTTAGAGACCTAAGAAAGCAGATCCTAAAGTGAATCAGGCCTGGGTGCTCTGGGCACACTAACCCTGTCTGTGCTGAGGCCTTTAGGTCTGGTTTCCGTGGTAACCTGTAATCACCCACAAAGCTGGGCTTGGTTTCCCAAAGTCTTCTAGTGGCAAATACCTAATATTTCTTGAGAATTCCTTGAGGGCCAGGCACTTTGGTATGAGCATGAGCGATCATAAATTATCTCATATGGTTCACACACCAACACCGTCATCCCATTTTGTATATGAGGACCTGAGGTTCAGAGAGGGCAAGTCACCTGGCCAAGGTTCACACAGCTGACAGGTGACCAAGCAGGGTGGGGGAGGGGAGACTCCGGCAACCTCACGACAAAGGGACATGAGAAGGGTGTCCTCCTATTTTTGATTGGGCCGGTGGCAGCTAAGAGGAGGCAACTAGTGGTGTGTAATGGGGAAGGGTAGGGAGCTCTTATGGTTGGGTCTACAAGGCCCCTTGGGAGCCATTGCCCAGGAAGGCATTTGAAGCTGGTGGTTCTTTACAGATCCAACATCCTGAAATTCTAGATTAAGCATGAAAGTCTGATAAAGACCAAGGCTCGATTCCAGCTAGCTCCTGTTGGAGACAGGGAGCAACAGGAAGGAGATACGAATGTGGGGAGGGGGAAGGGAGTCAGGGGGCCAAGATGCAGGGAAGCTCGCACCTGTCTGGGAAGCTGGAGGTCAACGGAAAGCCTGTGCATGTTTCATTGTTGGAAAGATCTGAGTTCCAATCCCAACTGTGTGGGCAAATGACTGCACCTTTTTGAGTCTCTGAACTTCTGGAATACAGCGAAGATAAAATGTGAGAAAGGTGCACCAGGCACATAGTGGGCACTAGATAAATGTGATTACTTCTCCCAAAGGGAGCCCACACTTGGTGTGCCGGCTGCATGGAAGCTATTTTCTCGGGAAGACTGGCCATGTACCTGAGATTGCCACAATCTCCAGGGGTCACTGAGCTCTATGTTGCCATCTCTCAATCTTCTTCCCCGAGACCCAATTCTATTCAAATATTGAGCACCTGCTTGGTTCATGAACCCCTTTCAGCTGCAAGGATGAATATGGATTGGGTTGAGCCAAACTCAATAATTCTATTTCCTTTCCCAGTGATGGCTTTAGACATGAACACATGTAAAGTTTGCTGGGGGCTTCTGGGAAGGGTTTGCTTCCCCTTAACAAAGGTTATGAGGTAGGGATTCAACCTTCTTGCCTTTGGGTGTTGTTATGTGAGGATGTGATACTTGGAGCTACAGCAACTAGTTTGTGACTAAGAGGGAAAAGCCAAGACAATCACAGAAGAGCTGACTGGGGAGACCTGGCATGGGTAAACCACACTTCTAACTGCATTGGTTTCCTATTACTGTTGTAACAAATCACCACTAATTCAGTGGCTTAAAACAACACAGATGTATTCTCTTACAGTTTTAGAGGTCAGAAATCTGAAATTGGTTGATCGTGCTAAAGACAAAGGTATCAGCAGGGCTAGTCCTTCTGGAAATGCACAGGAGAATCCATTTCCTTGCCTGTGTCAATTTATAGATCTTCCTGCATCCCTTGGGGGCCTTTTTCCATCATCAAAGCACATCACTCCAATTGGCTTCGGTCATCACATCACCTTCTCTCCTGGCTCTTCCTGTGTCGCTCATAAGGATCCTCGTGATGATGTCAAGCCCACTGAGATAATCCAGGTTAATCATTCCATCTCCGGATCCTTTGTTTAACCACATCGGCAAAGTCCACTTTGCCACATAGGGCAACATCCACAGGTTCCGAGGATTAGGATGTGCATGGATTTGGAGGGACATTACTCAGCTTATGGCACTAACCACTCCTTGACACCCTGCCTTAGGGCCTCGCTGCAGGGCCTGACAATTCTCGTCAGACATTCTTAGTGGTGTGCTTGTAAATATTTAACAACTGACTTTCTGAATTTAAAAAAAAAACAACAAACCCTGATTTGTAGCATTTGCCAATTTCCGTGGTGTAAATATTCCCACTCTGGCTGGCTTTAAGCTACAACATGACTCACTGAACGTGAAGTTTAGAAGAAATGCTCTAGCATTTCATCAGACCATTCTTTTGCCTGGTGCTCAAAAGTAGCCTAAATGGTACATCCAGTGGTTTTGGTGTTGTTTTGCTTTAATTTTGTAATATTCCACTTGCTTTGTTGCCGGAGCAAACATCCCACAGGCTTGCAATGCTGGTTGAGTTTCTGGGCCTCCCCAACCCTGACTTTCCGGCCATCGCCTCTGCTATCTGCCAAAGATTTGACTGGTTTACAAAAATCTTGAAACTGAAGCACAGGTGTTACCCCTCCCAGGGATATTAAGGGTCTTTGTTTGTTTTAACTTTTTTCAAAGACTTAATTTTTTAAGAGCAGTTTTAGGTTCACAAAAAAAATTGAGAGGAAGTTACAGAGACATCCATAAACCCCTGTCCCCACAAACGCACGGCCTCCCCCATCACTGACACCCCCACTGCAGTGGTACATTTGCTACAGTCCACGAGCCTGCATTGACACATCATTGTGACCCAAAGCCCACAGTTCACACTGGGGTTCACTCTTGGTGTTGCATGTTTTGTGGGTTTGGAAAAATGTATGATGCCATGTATCCCTTATAGTATCACACGGAGTATTTTCACTGCCCTAAAAATCTCTTGTGCCCCACCTATTCATCCCTCTCTCACTCCAACCCCCGGCAGCCACTGATATTTTTACTGTCTCTATAGTTATGCATTTTCCAGAATGTCATATAGTTGGAATCATATGGGATACGGCCTTTTCAGATTGGCTTCTTTCATCTAGTAGTACACATTTAAGTTTCCTCCATAGCTTTTCATGTTTTAACTTTTTGTTTCAAACTAATTATAGATCCAGCGGAAGTTTAAAAAAAAAAATCTACCGGATGTCCCATGTATCTGTCACTCAGTTTTCTGCAATGACAACATTTTGCATAACTATCATACAACATCAAAACCAAGAAATTGACATTGGTACAACACGTAAAGCTTGTTCAGATTTCATCAGTTTTATACACACTCATTTGTGGGTATAGTTCTATGCAATCTGATCACGTGTGGATTTGCATAACTGCCAGGACAGTCAAGATGTAGAACTGTTCCTTCACCATAAGACTCTGGTGTTACCCCGTTAACCACACTCGCCCTTTCCCCATCCCTCACTCCTGGCAATTACTAATCTGTTCTTCGTCTCTATAATTTTGTTATACCAGGAATGTTACATAAACAGAATCAAACAGTATGTAACCTTTTGAGAGTGGGCTTTTTTACTCAGCACAATTCCCTTGAGATCCATCCAAGTTGTCGTGTGTGGATAGTTTGTTCTTTTTTCTCACTGAGTAGTATTCCAGAGCATGGACATACCACAGTCTGTTTCACCATTCGCCTGCTGACAGACATCTCTGTTGTGTCTGGTTTTTGGCTGTTATGAATAAAGCTGCTATAAACATTCATGTACAGGTTTTTGGGTGAACATAAGTTTCATTTCTCTGGAATAGATGCCCAGCAGTATGATTGTGGGGTTGGATGTTTATATTTTAACAACAAATGCCTCTGAAAAATTAGGGAGGGAATTCCTAAAGCAAGGTGGTCAGACACAGCAGGGTAGGGAAGATATTCTGAGCACCAGATTCTGCTGGGACTTCTCAGGTTACACCATGCATTGTGGACTTCATGATGGTGGTGCAAGATGCGTGGAACGTTCTAGAACCAGGTTCTGGTAATTGCTGCCATAGACCTTAAAGCCTGGGCCTGTTGCCCTGGGGACCTCGTAAATGAGAGATCAGGGCTCCTTCAGGAGAATCGAGTAAAGATCCACTCCCTAAACTCTTCTCTCCCCTCCCCTCTTAGGCCAAACCCTCCCCATTTCTTACTGTTGGTCAATATGATTCTTGCTCTTTTCCAAGAAGGCTCCAGGCTGTCCCATGGGCGTCTAGCTCACCCTCACTCCGTTCCTATTATTGGCCTCACCCAGAGCCCCTCTCTCTGTCCAAATTGTAACCACCCCTCCTGGAAGCCTGTGTTTTCCAGCCATTCCTGATTTCTCCTCGCCTTGATCTTGTACTGGAAATAGTAAGTGGCTTTCAAACATTCTTTTAGTCACAGATCCCTTTGTTCAAAGGAAATCATACCCAGAAACATACACAAATAAAACCAGTAAAGGCAGAGCTGCTCGGGTTAAAGTTAGGGTGGGGAAGGAGGGTGCCTGCAGCCCTCCCCACTGGGGCCTCCTCCCTTATGTGCACTCCCGCCGCCCCTCGCTGCCCCCACCTGCCTCCGGAAACCCCTGGGGCTTCAAAACTCCTCGCCTGGACAGTAAAACTGAGCATTTAACAAGATATAAATGTTTCATTCTTGCTTTAAACTTCTTGGGTTCTCTAGAATTCCCTCTTCCCTGTCTCTCTGGCCAGACAGCAATGGTTCTTACCCAGTGAGTTTCTGTCTCATTCATCATGAGCCCCTGTCTCTCCAGCCTCCCGATAATAAGCACGAAATTCTTGGGTTGCTGGGCACCAGGGAATATGAACAGCAAATCACTTACATTTGGGGGCCTTAAAGGCTACTGGGTGAGGCTGGAGCCAGGCAGCTGGGAGGTTCTTATTCCAGGGCTGGCTCTGCTGACAAATGTCTGTGTGGCCCTGCCTCAGTTTACCACCATGTATAATGGGGAGGGGCTTTTGCTTAGGTGGTATTTATAAGCTGTCTGGATATCTCTTATGCCGTATTAACAAACACGCGTTGGATGCCTGCTGGGGTACAAAGTGCCGCGCTGGTGTCGAGATGGGAGCAGGAAGACATGAAGGAGACATGAAAAAGATGAGATGGGCAAAAGGATGAACGAAGCAGGTGGAGGGGGAGGGGCGTGTGTCTCAGGCTGGAGATGGCAGCCGCCTGACTCAAAGTCCAAGTAAGAATGTGGCGACACCATGGCCTGAAGGTGGAGCTTCCCTCTGAGTTTGTGGCAGGGGACAGGCTCATCCTCTTACTCATATTGTAAGTCCATGGAGAGTAGAGACTCTAGTTCTTTCCTTTGCTGCCGCCAACATTAGATTGTGCTCTATAATAACAATCATGGCTAACATTTATTAAGGGCTTACTCTATGCTGAGCAGTTGACATTCATTCTTGATCTTCACAACAATCTGGTAAGGAAGATACCATTATTAATCCATTTTCAGGTGAGAACCTGGAGGTTTGGGACCATTGAGCAACATATTGTAACAACGGTCACATGGCTACTGAGTGTCCGTTAGGATTTCAGCATCCTGGTTTTTGACCCGAGAGCTATGCTTCACTCCTGTGCTAGACCTGCTGTTATCTGAGCTTGTTTAATTGGTTGTCAGCTAGGTGGGCCAAGAGAAAGAACCCCTTCTTATCTACCATCCATTCCTTGGTGAAGCTTGGGCCTCTCTGCCTCCCTTCCATCTCAGTAGAGGGTGAACAACCCCAATGGGGTGTTTTCAGCAGCTACCGTATGACTAAGAACATGTGTTCCTGCTTAGGGGAGAGCCTAGTATTTATGTCTTTCCCATAATAAATCAACAGTCGGCTGTGTGTCATGTGGCAGGGAGTTCCTGCACAGTCATCCCCATCCTCATTAACCTGATCATATTTATTATCGCTTCACAGTTGTGGGGAGCTCGGCCCGGCTCGCAGAAACCTGGAGGAGAAGTCCCCAAGGAGGTGAGTAAGGAGGGAAGAAATGTGAAGAGGTGTTTCGACCCTCGCACAGGGGCTCTGGTCAAGACCCAAAACCGAGGGATGGTTCCAGCATCTGCTGCGTGTCTGTCCTGGTGCCTTGCCAGCTCTGCAGTCACTGGGCTGCAGGTGACAGGGAGAGAGGGAGGAGGGGACGAGGCCTGAGACAGCAGAACTGTGCCAGTTCCTTAGGCCATTTCTACAGCAATGAGCTAAGGCCCAGCAGGCCTTTCTGGGGGAAGACACAGATCATGAACAATTCACAAAATAAGAGTAATTATGTAGCATTGGAAGGTGCTGAACACTCCGGGAAACAGAACAAGTGGAGCAGTGTGCAGGGGTGGGACTGTGGTCACGGGGCTTCGTGTGACTGCCCCATAATAAATAGGGTGGTTGGTCATCAGGCTACTGCTATGGTCTGAAGGTTGGTGTCCACCCCCCAACTACCCCCCAAGCCATATGTTAGAAGATAATACCCAATGTAATAGTGTTAAGAGGTGGGGTCTTTGGAAAGTGGTTAAGTCATGAGTGCCCCCCTCTCGTGAATGGGATTAGTGCCATCTAAAAGAGGTTGGAGGGAGCTCCCAGCCCCTTCTGCCATGTGCAGATGCAGCTAAGAGGCGCCATCTTTGAAGCAGAAAGCAAGCCCTCACCAGATGCGGAGTCTGCGGGCGCCTTGACCTTGGTCTTTCCAGCCTTTAGAACTTCGAGCAATACCTTGCTGTTGTTTATGAATGACCTGGTCTACGGTATTTTGGTATCATAGCAGCTGGAATGGCCTAAGACAGGCACCATGTAAATAACGTAGGCCTCACAGAGTAGGTGTGACGAAGGCGAGAGAGTTGACCTTTGGGTTACCTGGCGGAAGAATGTTCTAGCAGACAGCACAGCCAAGGCAGAGGCCTCAGTGATGGCTTCCTCCTGATGGAATATAAGCTGCCTGAGGGTAGAGCCTTTGTTTTCTTCACTCAGCAACACTTGAGCCTGGTACCATGCTTGGCACAGGGTGGGCACAGAAGTGTTTGCTGAGGGAACGAACTTTTAGCCTCCCAGTGCCAAGGCCAGGAGCAGCCCATGTGGCGGGGGTGTGCTTAAAGTGTCTGGCAGCGGTCCCTGACTCTGGCCCCTCTCTATGGAAAGCTGCCCCTGAGCTCCAGAAACCTCCTTTCCTACAGCTCGGACACCCCGTTTTGTTTCTCTCCGTCTCCTTTTCACTTTCCCATGGGGTCCCTCCCAGCCAGCCCGTTCCACACGATTCTCCCGCTCCATGCTGCCGCCCTCTGACTTGGAGCCCTTATCACGTCCCCCTTCGTGTCGGAGCCAAGCTAAACATATCTGGGGACTGTTGCGCTTTTTTCATATTTCCTCATGAGTCAGTCTCTCCAGCTTTTTAATCATTTCTCCCCTGTGAATGGTTGGCAAGGAGCAGGAGCCCAGTCCTCGGCTTGGAGACGCAAAGCCCTTCAGCCAGGAGGCCTCCCACCCACCTCTCCTGGAGGGGAGGTCCCCAGGGGAGTTGGGCTGGGGCCACCTGCTGGGTTAGTGGTAGGCCTGGCTCCCCTGCGGGCTTCTCTTGAGGGGACTCCTACTGACTTGAAAAGAAAGTGAAGTCAATCTCAGACTGAGGTGGTGGGTGCCCAGCTCAGTGGGGTGCAAGAGAAACTCAATCATTCAAACATTCGTTGAGCACCTACTATGTTCCATGCATTGCCTAAGTGCTGGGAACACAACGCCAACGAAGATGTGAACAAATAATTGTGATTGAAATATTAAAGATGCTTTGAAAGAAGTTCTTGGTAAGGGTAACCAAGGAGGGGACAGTCCCATCTGCCATGGTGACAAGAGGAATGGGAAAGGCTTATGGGACATTTTAGTATCTGGTTAAGAGCCAAGAATTTAGAGACAGAGATCTGGGTTTAGACCTTGACTCTGTTGCTTACTAGTGGAACGACCTTGGGCAGCTTACTTATGCTGCTAAACTCAGATATTTTTTACCTATAAAATGGGACTAATAATGCCGACCTTGCAGGGTCATTGGGGAGATTAAATCAGATGACGCAATGACTGGTGCGATCACTGCGATGGAGGAGGCGTGAGTGTGTACACGCCCCTGCCACTCAAAGTGTGGTCAGGGACGGGCAGCATCCACCTCACCGAGGAGCAGGGGGTCATGCAGGGTCTCGGGCCCACTGAAACAGAAGCCGCATTTTAACGAGATCTCCAAGTGATTTGAGGTTCGAGAAGCCTCGCCCTAGGGGGCTGTGGGAACTTGTGGACTCCCTGAAATTCTGTGTGAAATCGTGGGATATGTGCTCACGTGTGTTTTTCTGAAACCAAACGTCCATTACTTTCACTTCCCAAAGGGGTTTGGGGAGTGCCCCGTCTAGTCTTGCATTTTAGATCACTTCAGTGCAGAGTGGACGGGGACGAGGAATTTTCCTAGCGTCCAGGTGAACAATGATGGGGAAGTAAGGCAGAAATGAGAGGGGGAGAGAAAGTCACAGACATGAGAACGAACATGCAGGGAATTGTGTGACTTTTGGGGTTGGCAGCGGAGGGGAAGGGGGACAGGAACTGTTAGACTAACTCTCAAGTTTTAGGCATGAGCGATTCCCAAACATGTGGTTGCTCTATTGGCCAACACAGGGGACGTAGGAGAAGGGGTGGTTGTGAAGAGGGAAGATGGAGAGTTCAGAAGATGTGTAGAGGGGAGAATATTCTGGAGAAACTGGAAGCAACAGACCCTACCTGCATGGAGCTGCCTTCTGCCTCGCTGGAGTCAGGACTGCGTGACCCAATGGGTCATTGATCAATGATACCACCGAATGCAACGCATAGTGAGCTGAGTGCTGTCGCCCCCAAATTCATGTCCCCCTGGAACCTCAGAATGTGACCTTATTTGGAAAGAGAGTCTCTGCAGATGTTAAGTAGTTGAGGCCATACTGGCTTAGGGTGGGCCCTAAATCCAGTGACCGTAGCCCTTTAAAGACTAGGAGAGAACACACAGACACTCAGAGGGAGGAAGCCTACGTGAGGTCAGAGATGGGAGCGATGCAGCCGCAAGCCAAGGAACGCCAAGGATGGCCGCGAGCCTCCGGAAGCTGGAGGAGGCAAGGAGGACTGTCCCTTAGAGCCTTTGGAGGGAGCGTGGTCCAGCCAACTCCTTGATCTCAGATTCCAGCCTCCAGGACTGTGAGAGAGTACATTTCCGTCGGTTTCAAGCCACCTCGTTTGTGTCCCTTACCATGTAAACTGAACACAGTTTATGAGCATGGAGAACATTCTATCAAAGCCTGGCAACTAATTCCTGAAACTCACCTGACGTGGGAAACCTCATCAGCTCGCTCTCTGCCCGGGCCGCTGAGCCTCCGGTGTCTGCTTGTCCTGGGGCGTCAGCAGGTTATTGTCGGGTGCGCTCACGAAGTGCACAGATGTCGGGTGTGGCGCCCTCTCTGCATCTCTCTCGGGTGAAGTCTTTCTTATTCTTCACCCCGAACTCCAGAATCCATGCCCGGAAGACCAGCTTCCTACTTCTGCTGCCTCTGCCTTCCCACCTCCCCGGCCTCCCTCGTCAGACATTCCTGCCCAGGGTTCTCATCCTCTCCTCCGCCTGGGCCTTCTGGGCCAGTTCGATGCAGAAACGTCCTCGACAGGTCAGTAGCAGCTTAAGGCACCAGTTTGCACACGAGGTTCCTCGGATGTGCCTGGGAAACTAGGAGATGTTTGGCTTGAATTTAATGGCCCCGGGGGCTGATGGAAGACAAAGGTCATTCATAAGCAGGGTGACTTGCTCCTGGTGGCCTGGGCACGGTTCCTGTTGTCCCATTTAATTATTAATAGCACCCATGCTTGGGCAATATGTTTACCATTTCTATAACCCAGGTCTCAGCGACTGGGCAAATGACCCTGGAGCCCGGTGGCTGGCACTGAAACCCGCTGAATGAATGGACTGCGGAGCAGATGAGCCCTGACGCTCTCAACACCACCCGGCCCGCTGCCCGGGAGACACCAGAACCTTGCTGAAAGGCCAGCGCTTTGACTGTCTCCTGTTCATGGGGTCAGTGAAGGAGACACTCCCACCCTAGGGTCACATGACACCTGACACTTGGTGGAGGAGCCCGATAGCGTTTACTAGTCACATATGCTCTCAGCCAGGGAGGAGGACACCACACACGCGGCAGGACCCCCTGGGGATTGTACTCGGGCAGGCACAGAATGAACAGGCAGGGAGGTGAGCGGCAGGCTTCGTAGTATCAAGAGGGTGAGGTGGCCCTTGGTTCCCATGGGAGGATGAGGTTGGCTTGTGTGAATGATTCCATGGGTCGGCAGGGAACTGAAACCCACTACTTGGGGATAAGCAGGGACCATGCCTGGCCCCCTTGATAAGGAGCGTTGTTTGGCTAGGGGACCTTATTCATAGGAGTGGTGAGGGGAGGGGAACTTGTGGTCAGGCCCTTCAAACCCTCGTGGTCTCCCATCAGACATCGAGGCAGCGCATAATACTGGCCTTAATTTTAGTCCTCACTCCACAGCCAGGCGAGGAGAGCTGTATAGCAAGGGCTTTTGTTCTGTTGCCAGCGCTTACTCAACCCCGGAGATGATACTGGGTCAAGTCTCATTGTCACATATGCCAAGACCCTGTTGAAATTCATTGATTTCACTGGAATTCAGTATGTTGGCTCATGCCAGGGCTTGGAAATCTTTATATGACATAGAGGTTTTGTTATCGTGAGGTTTGTGGTAACCATGTATGACAGGTATATCTTTTTTTCTTCTCTTTTTTTTTAGAGACAGGGTCTTGCTCTGTGGCCCAGTCTGGAGTGCAGTGGCACAATCATAGCTCACTGCAGCCTCAAGCTCCAGGGCTCAAGCAATTCTCCTGCTTCAGCCTCCTGAGTAGCTGGTACTACAGGCATGTGCCACCATGCCCTGCTAAATTAAAAAAAAAAATTTTTTTTTAGAGACAGGGTCTTGCTATGTTCCCCAGGTTGGTCTCAAACTCCTGATCTCAAGCAAACCACCTGCCTCAGCCTCCCAAAGTGCTAGGACTATAGGCATGGGCCACCATGCCCAGCCTGATGGGTACATCCTGATAGGGCGAAACTTATTGAGGGGCCATAACTTTTTCCAGTCCTTTCTCACCTCCCTCCTGGTGAGATCCATAGGTGGACCCCTAGTACCTGTGGCCCAGCTCAATCTTAGGGCACCTGGGAGTCCCAAGTGTCCTGGCGGTGGTTCAGACTCTGACTTTTGAGGGTGTAGGTAGCTCAGTTCACCTAGACCCCAGGTCTTTGTTTTCTCTTCTGCACAAGATGATGAATGGCTGAAGCATGCGTATCTGCAGTATTATGTGATGTCTGTTATATGATGCATATTATATGATACATGTTACATGGCACGTGTTATGTGATGTATGTTTTGTGATGGTAGCTTGGGAGAGCAGCCTGTACCAAGAAGGATCATCATTCTCAATCGAAGCAGTCTTTGCTGTTGTTACCACTCTGTGGCTGGTGGTCATCTCTGGGGTTGAATGTTCACTGTGTGCACAGCCCCATAACTAGTCCCTAAGAGGGTGAAAAAGCTTGAGGTTCCTGCTACACATACACACACATACACCTGGGAAAGACTCAGGACTCTTACATGAATGCATGTGGTGAGGTGCAGATCAGAAAGACGGCTTTGATTTTCTTTCCTTCCTCCTACTTCTGCTTAAAGTGGGAAAAGAAGCCTTCAATAGCTTTCGTTCTTTAGTTGCAGGTCAAATAAACCCATGTGAACTAGCTTAAGCCGGAATGAGGGCTTTGCTCTAAGGATGTAGGGCTTTTGTAAATTGAAGACAGAGACATCATTGTTCTAGTGATCCATTGCTGTATAACAAAGCACCCCCAAACTTAGTGGTTTTAAACAACAATCATATATTGCTCCTAAATCTGCATTTTACATGGGGCTCAGTGGGGAAGACTCACCTCTGTTCCATGTGGTGTCACCTGGGTTGGTTTCACTGTGGCTGGAGGATGTGCTTTCATGATGGCACACTCACCCGGCCGGCTGGCACGTTGGTGCTGGCTGTCAGAGGGCTGCTCGGCCAGAGCTGAGGGCTGGGGACTCTGTTCCTCTCTACACAGACCCTCCTTGTGGCATGCGTCCTCAGAGCATGGTGGCTGGGTTACAAGGATGAGTGTCCCAAGAGATAGAGCTTTGTGATCTAGCCTCAGAAATCAGTGTCACTTTTGCCACATTCTAGTAGTAAGGGAACTCACAAAGGCTCACGTGATTTCAAGAGGAGGGGATACAGATGATCTCTTGATGGAGTGGAATGTTCTGGAAGGGCATGTGGGATGGAAAATATTGTAACCATTCTGGAAAATACAATCCGCCACATTTGTCATGCCTCAGAAAGGGCCTGGAAGAGTGAACAGGGAGGCTCATTCTCTGGTCTCTTGCATCCAATCGTGTTGGATATTGATTTCACTCTCTTCTCTCTGTGTAGACTAGCCTTTTCTGTTCTTTAGTCCCCATGGCAGCTCCTGACAGCCCCCTAGCTTATGACTGTTTGTGTTACAGTTGCAGTTTTTGCTGAGACAGACTCTCTTGGTCACAATTCCCAAGAGAAGGAGCCAGGTTGGCCCAGATCGGGTCAGGTGTCTATTCCTAGGCCAATTGGCTATAGCCAAGGTCATTGTCTTGAAGCAGAAACAAGGTATATTAGGAGCATCTCTGTGGAGATGAGCAGACATTTGACAAGTGTCAATCTTGTAGCAGTGACCCGTGAGCAGGACATGGCAGCAGGCTGTTAGGATGATGCTATTGACCTTCCTAGGATGACCAGTGAAGGAGTGGTTTGATACGGTTAGAGCAGGAATGATGGCTCTATGTGGTTAGAGCAAGAATGATGGCTTTTTAATGGGCGGAACTTACATAGCTGTCCTCTGCCCTTTGAGACATCAAACAGGAAGAAATGAGCTTAATTAAAATAGGATAATCTTTGACTAGAATTTGATGGATCTGGGTGAGACCATCTGGTCTACTCCTTCTGTCTTCAGTCAGGTAAAATAGTTATATCCTCAGATGTGAAGACTGAGGAACTATAATTAGCAAGGGGCTGAGAAGGGACAGAAAATAAGCTCTCTTGCTTTGTGGTATAATTTTTTCCCTGTATGGACAACTTCCTTGGTATCTTGAACAGGCTAACAATATAATGCAATCAATCAATCAATAATAATGTCGCTGGCAGAGTCTGTGTGCTTGCTGCAAACAGGCTCCCTGCTAATCCCAGTGAGACAAGTATTATTATTACTCCCTTTAAAATATGAGAGTTGAAATAACTTGCCCAAGGTCACAGGTAATGAACAGAAGAACTAAATTTGAACCCAGCCTGTACACTGAACTTTGATACCATCCATACTTTTCTAACACTACACATTTGGAATGGCTGCCCTGTCTATGGCCTCTGATGAGAGATCAGACTCAGCATTGTTCTGATGTCATGTGACCCCTTCCAGCTCAGCTGATTGGACCAGAGGAAAGCACCTGACCCAAGAACAGCCACTTCATAGGCTGGCTGTTAGCCTATGGGGGGGTCTGGCCTAGAACTTCCCCAGTAAGGGTAAGGGTAACTCAATTAGGTTCCTCAGATTCTCTTTCTTTAGAATTTGAACTGGAGATACAGAAATTGAGAGTCAAGCAGTCAGTAGTGAGGATAGAATCACATTAATAACCAAGTGCTACAGAAGATGCAAGAGAATTTGGTGGCTTAAGTTGTCCTGGGTCCTGGTCCTCCTTTCATTTTCTGAATTATATTTAATCTTTGGAAAGCGTGCGTTTCGGGATGTTCTAGGCTTGTGAGGGTTCTCTTTCTCACTGACCCACGTTCCTTAAAGTAAGTCCATGTCATTTGAGGTAGCCCAAGCAAGTCTCAGACCTTTGCCGTGTGCTTATCAAAGGCAGTTAGGTTTTCATTGTGCAAATACGAACAACTTGATTGTCAGATGAGAATGAAGGTAATTAAGGGAGGAAAGGTATAAGGTGACTGTTCCAGGTGAGTGAGTGTGATCTTTCTCTCTCTATCTAGAAAGAATCATCAGTACGTGGAAGAAAGGGTGAGATATTTGCCTGGTCAGAGGTGGAAGGATAAACTAATTAATCTTATTAGATTGGGTGTTCTGTGATTCACTGATGAAGGCTTATCTGAAAACAGGATGACTCTGTGGGTGTATAAATTATCTCATCTGGTTGAACTTCAGTATCTGTGAGTGCTTATGGAAGTACAGCTAGTCCAATATAGCATAGATATTGGTCAAGACTGTTTAGGTTGTGTAGGGCAGAAACTTAACTCAAACAAACTTAAGCCAAAAAAAAAAAAAAAAAAAGAAGAAGAAGGAAGAAACGAAAGAAATCCATTGGTGTTGGGTTCAGGTATGGCAGTATCTAGGTGAGTGCCCAAGAGAACTTTCTGTGACAACAGAACTCTTCTATGTCTGTGCTGTGCAATACAGTAACCGCTAGCCATGTGTGGCTGTTGAACACTTGAAATGTACCTAGTGTAACTGCAGAACTGAATTTTTATTTTTTTTAGTTTTAATTAATTTAAATTTAGATTTAAGTAGCTACATGTGGCTAGTGGCTATTGTATTGGACAGCACAGACTTAGATGCCCAAGTTGTGCTGTATCTTGCTCTCTTGGGGGTGCTCCGATTGGCTTTTCATAGCTTGTGCGTCCACGCCTGAACCGACCCTGTTCATAGAGATTGGGAGCTCTGCCCAGGTCTGGGTCACGTGTCAGCAAGGTTCGCCTTGTCTGAACCACACGAAATGGGTCCCTTGTGGAAAGAGGATTTCCGTGTGAGAAGAAGAGGGAAGGAGAAAGCTGGAGTGGAATAGACGCTGTCCCCCAGAGACCACCCCCAATGTGCCATATGCCTTGCTGAAGGGCGGGGGGATGGGATGGGAAGAATGAGTGCTCAGCCGACAAATATTTACAGACACCCTTGGTGCCAGGCCCTGTGTTAGATGCTGAGGACACTAATAAAGAAATCATGACAACAGCAAGACAGGAGAGCCCTGCTTATTCCCAGTCTGATAGGGAAAGGCGACTCCTAAACGTAGAGTCACAAACCAGGGTGAAACATTCCAGAGTACGAAGGATGAACACACTGCTACTGGGACAACTCATTCTGCATTCGTTTAGCAAACTGCTGATATGCTGAAAAGTGATTTCTCTATCCCCCGTCCTGAAGGCAGCATTAAGAAATTGCTTCAGTTCTCAAAAAAAAAAAAAAAAAAAAAAAAAACCTTAAAAAAATCAGAAAACAAAGCCCAGTCTCGGAGAGGAGCCAGAGTCTGGCGGATGGCTAGGCATGAGTTGTCTAAAAATAGAGCAGAGCTGATTAACGAATGTCTCTAAAACAGAGATCAAACCCAGAGGTTGTACCAACACGGCTGACATGCGCTCCTTTGGGACTTCACACTCCTTTAGAAGAGAATTGCTCAAAACTGGGTTACCCAAGAGCTTGGCCTGCGTGCCCCGCGCTCTGCTTAGCTAGGGAGGGGCACTTCTCCAGTAACAGCTGAAGGCAGCGTGGGGTGCAGGGCTCGCCTCTGGTCCCCTCGGCCTGCCCTCCCCCTCCCAGTCCTGCCTGGGGTCGGGACAGGGGCATCTGCAGCCAGCCCCTGCCATCT
The DNA here is from genome assembly GCA_004363605.1 of Indri indri. Lineage (NCBI taxonomy): Eukaryota > Metazoa > Chordata > Mammalia > Primates > Indriidae > Indri > Indri indri. The sequence continues at coordinate 24,885 of RJWJ010010974.1, read as the reverse complement.
CCCAGAAACCTGCCCCATGCGTGTTTAGCCTAGGTTTCTGGGCCTGGACACCCCAGCAGTGCGATGTTAGGGAGGGATATTCATTGACTGTTAACCCGTGTCATTCACCCAACAAGCCCATGGGGTGGACCCTTATTAGCTCCCATTTACAGAGGGGAGAACTGGGGCACCGGATGTTGATAACTTACAAAAGGTCACAGAGTTCACAGATGGAGAATGAGATCTGGACCTAGGTGCCTGGTTCCAGAGACCACACTCAACCACTGTCCACACTGCTCTCGTTTGTCCCTACAGGTGCCCTATTGACAGCTAAAGTCCCTGTCCGCATTATACTGATGGGAATGGGAGATGTCTGACTGGTGGAGAGAAACAAATGGCAAGGCAGGTGGGGATCTGGAGCCCCAGGTCCTGGTATGGGCTCTACCCGTTGTGCTCTGTGACCTTGGGATTGTCACCCACCCTCTCTGGGCTTCGGTTTCTTCATCATTACCCTGCCTAATTATGCCATTGCTTTCGAGCTTTTGGCACATGCCAGGCCTTGCACTGGTCACTCTTCACACGTTATCCCATTTAACTTTCCAAGAACATCCTGAGGCTGAGGACATATAGAACGTGTCCCAGGTCACCCAGAGGATCCACAAAGTGGCAGAGTAAGAATTTGAACCAAGTCTGCTTGGTTCCAAAGGCCCTCTGTTTCTCTCTATTTGACAATGAGTCTCTGATGAGGTAACAGGCACAACAACTCCAGGGGAAGGAACTGTGCCTTCGACCGGAGGGAGGGGGCTGTGCTCTAATGACAGGCCGTCGGGGTTTCTCTGGGGAGTTGTGGGGTGTGCAGAGTGTCACAACCTGACCTCTGGGTCTTCTCCCCCGACACAGGCTCGGGGAAGGTCTTTATGGATGCAGGGCAGAGCAGGGAGCTGAGGGGACAGTGGCCACAGACAGAGAGACTGGCCACCAAAGCCAAAGGAGGGAAGGCTGAGGCGCCTGCTGGGCTCTGCACACCCCCTCCCTGCCCCGCATCAGAGGCAGACGGGGAAGCCGGACTGTGATGGGCCCAGGCCACCTGCAGCCACCGCAGAGGTTTAGGGTCCCCCTTCCCTCCCGGGTGATAGATGGCTGCTTTCCCCACCCTCACCTTTCCCCACCCTCTGACTGTCTATTTGGAAGCTCCCTCAACTGTGGAGAGAATCACTTTGTCTCTCGAGGACACTAAAACCTGGTACAAACAGTCTCAGATAATAAAAGCCTTTTTTTGCAGGCGATCAAAAGCTCCCCAGGCACTTTCAAAGCGAGCCAGGGTGCTCTGGCCGTACTGTGCAGCCTGGAATCCTGAGCGGCGCGGGGGGAAGGAGGCTGGGCGCTGGGATCGAGCAGTTGCCAAGCCCCTCCTGGCGGGAGCCAGTGCCCTGATGAGCAGAGGGCAACTGGGAACAGAGCGACAAAAGGGTCAAATTCCAGACCCTAGGCTACGGGGCAGAGAGGACCCCTTCCTTGCCCCAGTAGGGGCTCCTACTGGAGGTGCTGGCAGCGGTGGGTAGCTCTGCCTGGAGGAAGGTGGCAGCCTGGGACATGGGTGGGCAGGTCTGAGGGTAGCTGGCACCCTGGGCAGTTCTAGGCTTGGAGGAGAAGCTCTGCATACTGAGGGTGCCGTGGCCACTGGCCTCGGTGAGCAGCTTCCAAACAAGACGAACACCCCTTCCTCCCTGCAGGTCCTCAGAAAGTGAGGAGTGAGGCAGCCAGCCAGCTGCCACCAGCCTGTGGGCGCCCCAGGTCTCCTCCCGAACCAGGTTTGGTCTGGATTTAGCCTCCAGCACACTGTCTTCCTGAGCCGTTATTCCCCAGCCAGCCGGACTCTGTCAGAGGGGTTGGGGGAGGAGGAAGCACACCCAGAAGGCCCTTCCCTTCTCATCCACTTGGAGCTCCCTCCTCAGCTGTGCGGCGGTGGCTGTGGGCATGGACTTTGGAGCCAGGTACACCCAGGTTTTAATCTTGTAATTCTCAGGCAAGTTGCTCACCCTCTGTATTCGTTGCCATTTGAGGTATAACTCAATACCCCAACACTTAGAGACTTAAAAAAATTTTATTTTCATTTATTTATTCATTTTTTTGAGACAGGGTATTGCTCTGTTGCCTGGGCTAGAGTGCAGTGGTGTCATCATAGCTCACTGCCACCTCAGACTCCTGGGCTCAAGCCATCCTCCCGCCTCTGCCTCCTAAGTAGCCGGGACTACAGGTGTGTGCCATAGGGCCCAGCTCCTTTCCCCGTCTTGTCCCTTTCCTTGCAGCAAAGTTGGTGTTGGTTTCCCCAGGACATTCAGGGATAGGGATCGGATGATGAAGGCTCTGGGTCACTCCTAGCCTGGGGCCTGCAACTTGACCTTGGGTCAAACTGGTTGGCCTGGACGTGTGGCTGGGGGAAGGGGAGGGGAGGGGAGGGAGACCCTGACCCCCACGTTTCTAGAACCCTGGGGTGGTTGGTGGATGGTAGTTCCCTTCCTGAGGAAGAGAGCAAGGAGGGGGAGCTGGAGGTGGGGTCCTGTGAATCTGCGTGTGACCCTCTTTCTGTTGAAGCCTTTGCCGCTCTCTGGACTATGAGCCAGGGACCTTGTTGGGGTCATTTCTGTCTCCCCAGCCCTTCCCTGGAGCACTCTGGTGTACAGTAAGCAGTTACATAGGATGGCACGCGCGTGATGAGCATGCTCTGGAGTCAGACAGGGTAACGCCTCTAACCTCGGTCGCCAGATCAGCTGAATGGGGGTGTTGATGTCATTCAGCCCTGCGCCGGTTGTGGTGAGGTTCGGTGAGACAGCGCCTACTCAGCATGGTGCCGGCCCCAGACAGTGTTCACGAGATGCTAACTAATACCAGCAGTGGTGGACGTCATGGATTGAGCCACTGGACCCTGCTCAGTTGGTCAGGAAGCCAGGGGGAAACTCTGGCAGCCTCCGTCTGGCCCACTCTCCTCCTCCTCTTTCTCCTTCCCCAGAAACTTGAAAACAAAGTGTCCCTTTCCTTGGTTAGAGAGCCAGTGGTTCTGGGCCTCCGCCAGAGAGCCAGCCCCAGGCCACCCAGCCGGGAGTCCCCCCAGTAGACAAGGCCTTGCTGTGGCCTTTCACCTTTTGGCCTCTGGGTGAAGGACCATTAACCAAACTGCCTTCCCCAGTCTTTTGTGGAGGAGAGTCCTTTGTCTAGCTGTCCTCTAAAAAGAAAACGTGGAGTGATGGCTTCTGTCTCCATGCTGTGTCTGAGCACCGGGCTGCCATCTTTGTTTGCCCAGCCCTTTATAATCCACAAAATTCTCTCATGTGCGCATCCCATTAGGTCTTCAGAGAGGTGATGATTCTTGCCCAAGGTCACCCAGCTGGCAAGTGGCCGCGACAGGACTGGCTCCGGGTTTTCTGATTCTCTCCTTCACCTCCATCTGCTCTCCTGGGCTGCCACGCAAGAGGTGGAAAGGGTTAGGGTATGGTTTGGGGGATCATTTATATTTGTCCCCTGTCTGTCCCCCTATTCCTTACTAGGCAGGATTTCCAGATAAAACCAAGGGGAAGAGAGTTACTATTTCTATTTACTGAGCTCCTTTTTGCCAGACACTTTACGTAAGTTATCACATTGGTTTTGACTTAGTCCTCCTGGGAAACCCTTGAGATGGGCGTTCTTCCTGTTTATAGATGAAAAAATGAATTTCGAGAGGCCAAGGAAGGTACCTAAGGCCACACAGTGCAGAGTGAGGGAGCAGGGATTTGTACTTTGACCTCCTGACATTCTGCAGCCCACCCTTCTTCTGCCACCTCGTGTGCCCTGCGTGGTGGTGGGCTCTCGCGTGCACAGCAGCCCAGAACGACTGGAATGTAGGCCTGGAATTGCAGGTTCTTCCAAACAGCGAGGTGGACACAGGGTTTGGGGGAGTTGAAAATGGTTTGGCGAGAGCTTGGGCTTTGGAACTTGAAAGACCTGGGCTCACATCCTGGCTCTGTGGCTCCACAGCTGTGAGCCTTGAACAAATCATGGAACATCGTGTGCCAAGTGGGAGAAATGTTCCCTGGCTTTTGGAACTGTTCATCATGGATATAAACTAATTCCAAGAAATAGTGCCCTGTTGTTCCCAGGAGACTGGGAGAGAAAGTGGAATGGCGCAGGGAGTTGCTTTGCTTTTTTTCTATTCCTTGCCTCCACCCTCTCACTCACCCCTGTTCTACTACAGATAGAACAAAATACCTTACAGGCCTTCAGTAACAGGCTCGGTTGTGCTCAGAGGGTCACGGGGGTTTTTATTCTGAGTCACAGACTCACTACTACCTGCACAGGGACATAGGTCCCTGGGAGGGGTGCCAGCCCCTCTGCTGTGCCCCGGCAGAACACTTAACCCTGAAGGCCAGGAAGAGTCTAACAACGGAAGCTTGTGAGGTTGAATGCCTTCGGACCCCCAGCAACACCACAGGCACAATCCAATCAATAAACATGGAATGATCCCTTACTCTGAGCCAGGAAGGGGACCTGACTGTATCAGTTAGGATTAGGGTCAGCTGCAAGTAGCAGAGCAGCTGAAACAAGATGCCAATTTATTTCTCTCTCCCATGAAAGTCCAGAGGCAGGTGGTCCAGGACTGGGATGGGGCTCTGCTCCAGGAAGCATGGTGGACCCAGACTCCTTCCATCTTCTCTGTCTACCACGCATGTTCTCCGTTCCCAGTGTCACCTCGTGGTCTAAGATGGCAGCTCCAGCTCCAGCCATCTTGTCCAGAACCAGCAGGAAGGTGGAAGAGATGAAGAAGAAAGGCAAAGGGTGTGCACCAGCGTCCTTTCAGTAAAGATTCTTGAAGCGGCCACGTGATGCTTGTGCCTAGATGCCATTGGCCCAACTTGGTCACATGACCACACTTAGCAGCAAGGAGACGTTGGCTGTCATTTGCCCAGCTAAAAATTAAGGTCTCTATGACTATGGGAAAAGGTGGCAATTAGCATTCTTCTGCACTAACGTGTCCAAGCTTTTATTATGGATTAGGCACCATATTTTACCTTCTTTGTCTCAACAACTCAGCCATTTGATTATTTTTCCTCTTTATATAAATGAGAAAGCTGATGATCAGAGAGGTGGATGGAATAACACATTCTAAGTCGCCCGGGAAGGAAATTGTGAAGCCGGGCTGTCAGGAAAAGCCTGCCTGACTCTGAAACCTGTGCTGTTAGCTAGGCCTCTGCTAAGGGTTGGGGATACCCCAAATGATAGGGCACCTCCTCTCCCCAACATTATTTAAGAAATGATACCATTACCACTTTGTGGCTTTTCAGAATAAAAGGTGACTTGTGTAGATTTTGGATGCTATTTTGGGTCGAATTATGTTTCCTGAAATTCATGTGTTAAAGTCCTAATCCTCAGCACTTCAGACTATGACGCTATTGGAAATAGGGTAATTGCGGATGTCACTAGGTTGAGATGAGGTCGTCCTGGAGTAGACTTGGCCTCTAGTCCAACATGGCCGGGGTCATGTAAGGAGATGGCTGTGTGAAGACGCAGAGGCACAGGGAGAATGCCATGTGAGGATGGAGCCAGAGAGCGGGGTGAAGCAGCAGGAGTCAAGGAACACCAAGGAGCACAAACCACCAGAAGTCAGGCGAGAGGCCTGGGGCAGATTCCTCCCTCACAGTCCTCAGAAGGAACCAATCATGCTGACACCTCGACCTTGAATTTCTGGCCTCCAGAACTTTAGACAATAAATTTCTGGCATGTAAGTGACCCAACCTGTGGTGTTTTGTTAGGGCAGCCATAACAAACCGATACAGATGCAACGTGTTACCCATTGCTCTGCCACGGACACTGTTTCAGATGGTTGTGAAGATGCATCAGATTCTCAGGAAGGCAGGTGCCTTGATTTCCCTTATATAGGGAAAGAGTCACTTTCCTGTGGGCTGTTCCCCGGCTTCCCCCTGGGCCACCAAGTTCAATGCAACTTTTATTAAACCACTTCCAGTGTTCTAGGCACTGTGCTGGATGCATGGCCCGAAGAAACCAGATTAGACTTAGAAGAAATAAAGGTGCTACACTTAACACAAAGGAAAGCCTTGATCTTGGCACTGGGCCTTTCTATTTTAAGCTCACATATTCCTAGTCACGGCTACCTCATTGCCTTGGCACCGGGTAGGGTGAGAAGGCCCCAGTTTGTTTGGCTTCTCTGCCAGGTGAGATCAATGAGCCCAGTACAGAAGCTGGCATGCAAAGACCAAGCCCTGTCCCAGCGCATGCTGAGCCGAACTGTCTGGGTATTTGAGTCGCTTCATCTGTAGCCACTTATCTCATGGGTTAGAGCACGCTGTACTCATGAAGCCAATGTCCCCATGTGCTCTGGGGCCGGTTGGAGAATCTTGCGAAGGAGTATAGGCCGCACTCCCAGCTCAAGTGGCTGATTTCCAGGCAAGTCTGTGCACTGCAGTGACACTTTCTTGCTTCATGTTTTGGGGCTCTGTCCTGTCACCCCAACTCCATGGCCATCACCTGGAGTGTGTGTGTGTGTTGGGAGGACATAGAATAGCTTTCCTCTTCTTAAGAATAGCTAATACTCCCACCTCTCAACAGCAAAACCACCAAACAACCCAATTAAAATAATAGGCAAAGGACTTAAGTAGACATTTCTCCAAAGAAGATACACAAATGTCCAAAAGCACATGAAGAGATGCTCAACATCACTAATCGTTAGGGAAATGTAAATAAAAGCCATGATGAGATACCACTTCACATCAATTAGGATGCCTATTATAAAAACCCAGAAAATAGCAAGTGTTGACAAAGATGTGGAAAAATCAGAACCCTTGTGCCTTGCTAGTAGGAATGTAACATAGTGCAGCTGCTATGGAAAACAGTATGGAAGCGCCTCAAAAAATTAAATACAGAATTACCATCCAGCAATTCCAGTTCTAGGTATATGCCAAAAAGAATCAAAAGCAGAGACTGGAACAGATATTTGTACACCTGTGTTCATAGTAGCATTGGTCCCAATAGCCAAAAGGTGGAAACAACCTAAATGTCCATACACAGATGGATAAAAACGATGCTATACACACACACACACACACACACACACACACACACACACACAATGGAATATTATTCAGCCTCAAAAAGCAATGAAATCATGATACCTGCTACGACGTGGATGAACCTTGAGGACATTATGCTAAGTGACATAAGCCAGACACAAAACGACAAATATCATATGATTTGCTCGTGTGCGGTACCTAGAATGGTGTAATTCATGGAGACAGAAAGTAGAACGGTGGTTACCAAGAGCCAGCAGGATTGGGGAACGGACAGTTCGTGTTCAAGGCACAAAGTTTCACTTTGGGAGTTGGATACCTTCCGGAGATGAATAGTGGCGATGGTTGTACAACAGCGTGAATGTGTTTAATTCCACTGAACTATACACTTAAAAATGGTTGCAATGGTGAACTCTGTTATGTATTTTACCACAGTAACAATAAAAAATGGCTAGTGATGGTATCTGCCATCTATTGAATGTTTATCATACGGCATTCCCTGGGCAAAGCACTTCCCATACCGTAGCTCTGCAAGGTAATTGTGGTGACTACCCTCGTTTTAAGGATGTGAAAACTGAGGCTTAGAGAGGCGAAATCCTGTGTCCAGGACCTCGTGGCTTATAGTAAGTGGTGAGACTCAAGTCCAGTGTTGCCGGCCCCCGGGCCTTAGCTCTTACGCACCTCCCTGTACAGCCTTCCGACTGCGCTGGGTCCTGGACGCTGCCTGGATCGCAGCAGGCACTGGCCTGCCTCTGACCACTCATGGAGCGAGGTGTAGACCCCAGCGAATCCCCGGAGTTCACTGGAGGTGGCTGAATCAATGCCGTCTGTACAGCAGGCACTCAGAGGTGTCAAAGTTGAAAACATGACCCGGACAAATCCGGGGACCGTGGGTTTGGGGCTAGGACTCAGGCAAGGCGAGGGAGGAGGAGGGAACGGCAGGATGGAGGAGTGCGCTCACAGGAGTGCGTGGCAGACGCAAGTACATGTGGCCATTGAAAGAAGAAATATTGAAAATGACTTTGCTAAAGTCAAATTCAAAACCAGCTTATGTCCTATGGGACAATAAAACTATTCAGCCTTTGGGGCTATCTTTTCGACCAAACATCATTTATAACTTGATCAATTTTCTGTAAATTAGCATCTAGCGTCTGGGCCTTAATCAATAATAAATACTAAGTCAAAGTCTCATCCCTTCCTATTGACTGACCCTCGGATATTGGACAGATCCTCTCTTTGGGGTGCAGCAGTGTCCCCCAGCTGCTAGGAATATCAGCTGCTGCCATTGACATGTGGCTTACGGCTCTGTCTCCTGTTGAGAATTGCCTGAGACGGATGGATACTGCCTACCCCAAGGTTATACCTTCCCTCTCCCACCCCTGGCTGGTCTCAAACAGGTGATACAAAGGCTGGTCCTCTTGTCTCAATTTGCAACAATGCCAATGGGTCATCTCAGCTCTGGCGCTTTCCGTGGGATGAGCTGAGGCCTCAGCTGCAACCACGCTATGGGGCACCTTCCCCCAGTCCAATCCTTCCTTCCTCACCTCCTTGCAGGTGCGTCTCCTGCATGCATACCCCGTAAGCCCTTTGCCTGCAACTCCCGTCTCAGAGGGTGCATCCGGGGAACCCAATCTAACACAGGACGACTTGTTAAACAACGCTCTAGCGTGACTTTGAAAGGGCATGAAGTCATCCTTTTGCCTCATTTCCAAGTTTTTAGATACTTTCTCTTAACAGAAGTTAGTGAAAATCTGTGCAATGAATAGACAAGAGTGGGTGGAAAAGGCTCAGGGGAAACCCTCCCCCACACCTGGAAAAACAGCTCTGGGCGCGCTGACAGGGGCCAGCGTGGGCCTCCAGCCCCGTGAGGTGCTGGGAATTCAAAGGGCTGCTCCCTGGCGGAGGTGAGAAATTTGACTGGGCGGCAGTTGGTGCCTAAGATCAAATGAGCTGCTCCACCCCCAGGGAGGAGCTGGAGAAAGCACGCGAAAGAACGCGTGCTTCAATCCTCCGGGGTTTGTTTTTAGTTGAATAAAACAGCCTGATGGAAAAAACTGCAGGGCCTAAGTGCAAAGCCAGTGTCCCCTCTGCTCTGACCGTCAGCCACACCCCCGGAGAGCGCAGCTAGTTGGCTAAGCTCACGGTGAATCGGAAGAATCCAGGTTCTGCTCTGCCTCTTTCTTTCAGAGACAAAAATAAGGTTCTGGAAGGTGCAACTTAAAATAGGCCTTTCATAAAAGATTCATTCCTGAACAAGAATGTCACGAAAGCATGAAATGTGAAATAGGCTCCAATCCGAATTCCACTTGAAGTCTTTGGTGGTAATTATTTTGAAAGTACCCCCACAAAAGGCGCTTTTCAATTGCAGGACAGCAAGTAGCATCAGTGGAGATCCGGGCCGGATAATTTCTTCACTGGGGGTTAAAACTAGTTTCAAGTTTTAGTTACTGATCTAAGGCATTTTGGAGAATAAGCATGAGTATTAAATGGATTTAGGTTTTTTTGTTCCCCCCCAAAAAGCCTAGAGCCATTGCAGAAAAATGCCTGAAAAGCAGAGGCTCAAACGAGATGTAAATTACCTCCAGGAAAAGCCTAATGAGCCATTATTAACCTCCCAGTGGCTGCTAAGGACGTGTGCACCTAAGGTTTGACAGCTGTTGCATCCTGAGAGGTCTTGCGAGACTCGGGTGGAGGGTGAGGTTGGTTTAGTCTGTGGTCCCCCGATGTGGGGACTGTCTCTGCCATAGGGAATCCCCTCCTGAAACACGCTTGCTTTCTACCAGCACTGTGTTCACCTGCAAACAAATCCAAGTTGACAAAAGCAGCAAGTTCTGGGCAGCCTCTCCACTCCATCTGGTTTTCTTCCTCTCGTTTTTTCTTCCCAGATCATTTTACCACGTTGACTAGCAAGGGTTGGGGGGGCTTCTCTTTCCTTTTCCTGGAGGGCTTGGCATGGTATCAATGGCATACGTTGAAATTCCAGGCTCATAACAGCCTTCTGCAGAGGGGTCTCAGTCCCCTGCGTCAGCTGCACAGGGCTGCTTGGGGGTCTGTTCCACCTGGTTGGTCCTTGCCCCCCGGGTTTGTTCCCATGGCTGATTTCGGATCTCTATGATCTCTCCGTAGGTCCCAGTTCTCTTCTTCTAGAATAAAAGTCCGAGTGGTAGCATTGAAAAGTGGCCTAGTCGTATATACGGGACCCTTCTCCACACCCCTTCCAAGCCAGAGAAAATAAAACAAACCCCCAAACGCTTGAAGTGGTTATGGCCCTAACAATTCCCAACGGCCACTGGGTTTTCCTTCTGATCCTTTATGGCTGATAACGTTAGTTGCTGCTCTCATCCACAGGTGTGCTTTCTGGAAGGTTTGGAAGGAAGGGAAAGAATGTCGCTAAGTCACTGGGATTTGGTTCCAGCAATTCTTTCCAAGGTGGAAAGAGACCCAGTGTTGGGGGCCCCCCAGACAGAGGCAGAGACAAGTGAGGAAGCCAAGCCCCCGGTGGCCCTGGGACAGACCAGGGCGGGAAGCTGGGGCTGGGGCTGGGGTAGTGGTCCTCAGGGGCAGGCTCTGGGCACAGCTAGGGGATACTGCCACTGCCAGACCCCGAGGAGTGAGCAGCGGCCGAGTGGCAGTAGGGAGGAGCCAGGGATGGTGTCCACGTCCCTGCAGATGCCAGAGGAGCCAGGGCTTGCCCCGAATACAGTTGGGGCACAGCAGGGTGAGGCTCCCTCAGTCTCCCACTTCATGCCTCCCTCTGGAAATAGAGTTTCTGACAAGGAAGGATCATCCCAGCAACAGGGCTGTACTCCAGACAAGAGCCTTAAGAGAATCCCCAACGCTCAGGTTGGGTGGTCAACTTATCCTGGTTAGCCCCCAGTGTTGGGATTTTGGCACTGAAAGTCCCTCCTCCCTGGAAACTTTTCAGTGCTGGGCAAACTGGGCCCTTTGGTCACCCTACCATTAGGCATCCCACCCCTGGAAGTGAGGCAGATCTGCCACAGAGGAGGCTGATAGGGGGCCAAAGTTACCTTTGCAACACCTAGAGCAGGTGGATTTGGGCATTGTATCGTAGGACCCAGCTGTATCCCCATTTTAAAAAGAGAGAAGAGAAAAGAAAAAGAAAAATCCTATATTGGCTTTGGAGGCTAGAGCCCAGTTTCTAGTCTTCAGCACACACAGACCACCCAGGCCCGTGTACTGTGGGTGCGTTTGTTTTTTAACACCTGCTGGGCACCGCCGGGTGGTAATAACATACGTATTTGTTAATCCTGGAGTACTGACTGCATGCCAGCCACAGTTGCAGGTGCCTGGCACACACGAACACATTTAATTTTCAAAACAATTCCATGAGATGAATACGATTATCCCTATTCTTTCAGCTGAGGAGACTTAAGCACAGAGAAGTTAAGACATTTGTCCTGGTAGCAAGTGTGAGAGCCCCAGAGGCAAGAACAAGACCCCAAGGTGCTGAGGCTGCATAAGCAGAGATGCATGAGGCGTGATTACCGTGCATGGTGACGAGGGCGCCCCTGCTGGCATTCAAAGTCATACCAGACATTACCAGGGTACAACCATTTCATTTATTTAATAAATACTCAAGTACCGTTCTAAATTTGTGAACAATTATAAACTCATTTAATCCTTGAGATCACCCTTTAATGTAAATACTCTAATGCCATAAAGTAGGGGATCTCCTCTGGAGGTGATTTGCACCCTGCTCCCTCCCCCCAGGGGACATTTCACAAAGTCTGGAGGTATTCTCGGATTGTCACAACTGCAGAGGGCACGGTGGTACTGGCGTCTATGGGTAAACTGCTAACCATCCTTCAGTGCACGGGACAGCGCCCACAGAAACTGTTATCTGGCACCCCCGTCAGCAGTGCTGGAGTGGAGAAACTGCCCTAACCGATGGGCAGGGCGGGGCCCTGGACGTGCGACCTGGAAACGGTGGTCTCCATTGCCCCACCCCCCACAATAGGGCTGGGGGGTTTCTGTTGGTTAGCTTCCTGCTGTCTTTTCTAGGGTTCACCCCAGAGCTACTTCCTAGTCCCTGTGCAAGCAGCTGTACTCTTCTGGCAACACCACCCAGCTTTGTTCTGGTTTGTTAAGACAGTGAACTGGATTTTACAGTTATTGCCCTTGAAAGCCCCATAAACGGTGTTCACAGCCATTAGCGGGGTGGGGGTTGCCAGATCAGTAGGTTTAGCTTGGTGGGATGACTCACACTCAAATGCCCTCTAGGGTTCATCCAGCTGCTCCGTTGCCCAAACTTCTGCCAGGCTACAGAAACGGCGGCCAAGGACAAAACCAGAGTTCAAACCGGCGTGAGGCCATTCCTGGGGAACACCTCCAAGCTTGTCTGGCTGCGCCTCGTGGCAGGCACCTGCTCTGAGTGGGGTAATGAGGCCACTCACAGACCCCAGACTCCATCCTTTGCCTCATCACGGGCTGCTATGTTTGACTCCAGGGGATTTGAACCGGCTGGGGTTAAAACTGGAACTTTCTCCTCAGGGGCTTGGAGGCTTAGCAGCCTAGACCTGGAAGGGGTTTCAGAGGTCCTGCCATCTCTCCTTGCTGCGCAATAGGATTCTCCCTAAGGAGGACCAGTTATATAACTGGCGGGGCCTAGTACAAAATGAACACAAGAGGCCCCTTGTCAAAAATTTATTAAGAATTTTGAGATAGCAACAGCAGAGCATGAAACCAAGCACAGGTTGCACACTCATGAAGCTGGCCTCGTTCCCATGTCATTTTGTGGCCCATGACCTGTCCACATTTACCAGGGACAGTCTTGGTTTACAGCTCTTGTCCCCATGTGACTATTAAGAGTTCCTCTTCCACTCTCAACAACATGCTGGTTTGGACAACAAATTATGTGGTCACCTTATAATTATATGACAAACTTCTATGAAATTGTTCTCTCATCCTCTTTATGTTGTAATGTCACACAAAGTCTAGCCATTGCATGATTTTGTTTGGGACACAAAGTTATAATAACCCTTTTTCTTGACCACCATGGTTTACTGAGCACATGTTCATACGCTAACCTCACTCCATCCTCACAACAATACCTGCAGGACAGGGAAATATCTATTTGCAGCTGGAATAAGTGAGGCTCAGAGACAGTAAATGGTCTTCTCGAGGGTGCTCAAGTGGCTAGTAAAGTAGCAGATCCAGGATCCAAGCCAGGATAGCACAGTTTCCAGCTAAGGTGACCGGTTGTCCCGTTTGCCTGAGAGTGAAGGAATTCTTTGGGTGTGGGACTTTCGGTTTTAAGACCAGGAAAGTCTTGGGTAAATTTGGACAAACTAGTCATTCAGTTTCCAGTCTACCATATGAGGCAGACTTCATGAATAATTTTTGAATGATAATTTTATATTAAATATTTTATGACAATCCTTTCTAAAGTTGGACTCCCTTTAATACTAATGAGGATTTTGCCATGACTGGCGGGTAGGGTATAAAGGCAAAATGTTCCAGTCGAGAATGATTCCTAGACAACATTTTGTGTATATCCTCCTAGACCTTTGACTATGCATGTGTATATGCATGCACATATAATACATGTTTGGAATCTTGCTTGGTAATAGTTTTTCATTCACAGGTGAGAGCAGCAAATATTTCCATTAAAGAGCCAGATTTTTTGCTTTGCAGGCCATATGGTCTCTGTTGCAACTACTCAACTCTGCAATTGTATTTCAGTACAAAAACAATATGTAAAGCAATAGAATGTCTGTGTTTCAATAAAACTTTATTTACAAAAATAGGCAGCAGCCCAGATTTGGCTGGCGATCCATATTTTGCCAGTCTTTGATCTGCAGCATAAACACCTTTCCACGCCAGCTGTTAAAGGCTACTTTGCGAAAATGTAAAATTGTGACAGTCATGCAAATATAAAATGGGCACATCTCAAATATTTTATTGAAATCATTAATTCTTGAGGGGAACCCCAGTAAGATGTTACAACCTGTTCAAAGGAGAATCTGAAGAAAAAAGTGTATAGTGTCTTAGTCTGTGTTGCTACAACAAAATACCTGAGGCTGGGCAATTTATGTGCATATAAGAACATATATATAGTGTCTTTGTTTGTGTTGCTACAACAAAATACCTGAGGCTGGGCAATGTATGTGCATAAAAGAACATATATATAGTGCATTCGTTTGTGTTGCTATAACAAAATACCTGAGGCTGGGCAATGTATGTGCATAAAAGAACATATATATAGTGTCTTCGTTTGTGTTGCTACAACAAAATACCCGAGGCTGGGTAATTTATAAAGAACAGAAATTTATTTTCTCTGAGTTCTGGAGGCTGGGGAGCCCAAGATCAAGGGACTTGCTGGTGAGAGGCTGGTTTCTAGGATGGCACCTTGTCGCTCTGTGTATCCTCCGGAGGGGAGGAGCACTGTGCCTTCACGTGGGGGAGGGCAGAAGGACAAGAGAGCTGAGCGCCATGCGAAGGGCCTTGATAAGGGCCTTGATTTCGTTAATGAGGGAGGAACCCTCATGCCCTAATCACCCTTAAATAAGGCCCCACTTGTTCATACTGTCATATTGGCCATAGTTTTTAACACCCGAATTGACAGTGCACATTGAAACTATAGCATAGAGCCAATCAGAAATGCAAAAAGGACTTGTTAATAGATGCAAAATGAGTTAATATCTCTACGGCAAAAAAAATATTATATTTGGAATCATCTTTTTGGCAAGGTGGACAACAGTTAGGGCAAAATTCATTTGTATTTCTATGAATAAGATTGATTTTCATGACTATCACTTTTCTACAACTTAGTTGCAAAACGGCCTCATCAAAGACAAAGAAAGGAGACACCTGTAGAATCAGATTACCCCAAAGGGTCTGCTAGATGCAGTTCAGAATTCCATTCAAGGGACTTCCCACCTCCTTTGTTCATTTCAAAATCTTTCACCATTTTCACTGACACAATAATAAAAATTGGCCAAGTTATTTTAAAATGCCTGCATGGTATTCCATTGTACCGAGCTACAATGGAATGGAAGTGTTTATTTCTCAACACTTAGCTAAACAAAGCTACAGTGTGCACACACGGATGCAGACATATTAAGCACATTTTTTTTCCTCCTTGAATCCCTGGAACTTTACTTGCTGGGTTTAAGGGTGTATTTACTTTTAAGGCATCAAGTACGCACTGCTCAGTTGCCCATGCAGTAGCTGTGTTTGAAGAGTGCCCATTTTCTACATCTTTGCCAAAACTGGGAAACTGAGCCTTGCCGTTCTTTTTCACATTAGCTAATCTGAAAGGGGGAAAGGTTGTCTTGTTTTTTTAAAAGACATTTTTAAACCAGTGACTTTCCCTCTCTGCACTCTGCGTCTGCATGGTGTCACCCAGATCCACCACTCATCCACCCGCATGGGTAGACGTCTTCACTCTGATGTTCAGCGGACATCCCTGCTCAGCCAGTCCTGAATGGCACCACGCACGCTCCCCCGAGCACCCTCCTCAGCGCCGCCCCTGTCGACTCTCATCCTTACCACGGCACGGCAGCACCATCTATCCAGTTCTCACCGGGAAACTCCCAGTCGTTCTTGGCTCCCGTGTGGCCCTCTCTAAAGGGGCCCCTTCCGTCCGCCCACTGCTACCCTCTGCCCCGGGCTGCACTGCTTGCTGTTCCCTCATGCTCTTCACACCTGGGGTGTCCTCTGCCTCGACATCTCACCCTTCGTAGCAAGCGTGCTGTCCTTGCTGGTCTCCCTCGCTGGACTGTGGGCTCCCCGAGGGCAGACACAGCCTCCACCTCTCCTCACCCCACCCCCACCCGTCTCCATTCATTCTGTTGCCTGGAAATAGTCCCTGTTAGGGACTGCATAAATGCTTGTAGAAGGAAGAAACCAGCAGTCTCAAGCTCAGCGACCAGGAATCTTCCTTACCTCCAACCCTCTGCCAAAGTCGCTTCTTTTCTCACCTCTCTGGTGGAACCAAGTGCCTGCCTGTGCCTGGCACACGATCCCGTTGACTCTCCCTTCCTCACGTCTTGCAGCGCCTGGGCTGTGGCGCAGGATGCTTGGAGCAACCGTGCGTCCCATAGAAAGCTCCTGCCACTAAGTGACGGGCGCGCTGTTGTGTTAATGTTTATGCTCAGAGCTCAGTGCCCATGGGGTTGGCTGCAGGTGCTTGGGACTCTGATGGCCAGAAACGTGGGCGGCCGAGACTTCGTGTGAGATTAGAAGCAGTAAGGCGCCATAGCCTAAAACTCCGGCTTTGGATCAGCCAAGTCTGGGCTTCTGTCCTGGCTCTGCCCCCTGCTGGCTGTGCACCCTGGGGTAGGTCACTTCACTTGAGTGGGTTTCCCTTTCTTCATCTCCAAAATGAGGATGATAACGGTAAATCAGCCATCAGCTGTTGTTTGGATCACCCGAGACAGCCGTGTAAAGCCTTCAGCAGAGTGTCGGACCAGAGGGAACCCTCCGCAAAGGTGAACAATGGTCCCTTTCAGTGGTCTCCACCCCGGAAGGTGGGGTCTCCTCCCCCACCTCCACCCCCAGCTCACCCGACAGAATACGGCACTCCTAAAGCCTGGGAGTGGGGGCTAACCATCCCACCCCACCCCCGTAGTGGATCTGTTCTGGGTTTAGAGGGATGGCTACAAGAACATTGACCGTTGCTCCAAGTTGAAGGCACACACGCAGAGTGCCGTGTGCATAGCTTAAATGACTTGAATGTACAATACGCTGGCATTTCAGCTCTTAGCATTAATTTTTAAAAATGTAAAGTTCAATTAAATTTTAAAATATGTATTTTTACTCATTCCCATTGCCCGGTCTCAATTATTGAAAAATATAAATGAGGGTTCATTTGGGAAGGTTTTGCTTTCACGAGCTTTTAGAAAAGCATTCCGGGTTAAGAAGTATTGTCAAGTAGAAATTCTGCAGACCTCCCTCCATGAATGGATCAGTGTCTTTTTACATAAGCCCATCACTTGCACTGTCGACAGGTCCTGCGAAAATGTTAGAGAAATTTGTTCCCTCGAGTAGATTAAACATTTCTCTTCCATTTTATTTTATTGTCTTTATTGGTTTAGCTCATTCTTTCTTCATAAGTAAGATATTTAAGCCCAGTCCCTGTTGATCTTGCCATGAATTCTGGATCAGAAGATCGGAAAACCATACAACTGGGCTGCTCTGGGCCACTAGGAACCTCGGAGCCTCTACGCTCAATGGTCCTGGCACTGCTTAGCCGTCTCTCCCAGTCCCTTCCAGTGCTGCCCAGAATCTTTACCACTGTCCTCCAACCCAGCACCGCCACCTCACCCTAGCCTCTCACTTTTGGCAGACACTCCTGCCTCCTAATTCTTTGAGAAAGTCCAGGCTATCAGACCTCTCTCGACCTCCTGCCTTCACACCAACACATCTAAATCCGGACTCTCCCTTCTTTTCTTTCCTCCAGCCTCAGAGGAAGAGACTCATCCTGCCCTCTGAACTCTGAATCAGTTCCCGCCCACCTGCGGAGGGTCCTCAGGTATCACATAAACATGCTCAAGCCTTCTGCTCTCTTAAAATAACAGCAACCTAAACCCCCAGGCCCCAAACCCTCTTCTCATCCTACGGCCTGATCTCTCTCTGTCCCTTCCCTGCCAAGCTTCTTGAAAGAGTTGTCCCCAGCTACACAGGCCATGTCATCACCTCCCATGCACCTATCCATCAACTGCGTGCTGGCTGCTGCTCCCACCATCTCTCCCAGGCGCTTGCCAATAAGGCTAAGGACTTCTTTGTTGCAAAATCCCATAAGCACGGTTTAGCCCTTATCTGACCAGATTTCCTTGCAGGCTTTGACTGTTAACCTCTCCTTAAAAAGCCGTTCCCTCCTTTGGCTCCTAGGTCACCCCTCTCTCCCCGTTTTCTTCATACCTCTTAACGATCGTCTTCTGGGACTCTACACTTGATCTGTTTTTTGCCCTGTAAACTCCCCTCTGAGGGATGCATCCAAATCCAGAGCTCTGGCGACCCCCCACGCTCCCTTCCACGACAGCCGTTGATGATTCCCAGCTCCCTTTCCTGCTCGTAGGCCCCACTCTCTCGGATCCCACAGCCCACCAGACTCGTCCCCTTTCATTCCTGTGGGCCCTGTGGCCTTGAAACGTCACAAAACATGTCAGCATCCTCCTCCCTCGTGCCCCACACCCCTTGCACCGAACGGCGTCACCAGCCCCAGACACTGGCGCCGGGACCCCGGGTGCCAGCCGACTCTCCACTCTCCAGCTCCTCCCACTGCAGCGCTTCCCTCCCCATGGCGACTTGTGCCTGGGTCCCTCTCCAGCCCGACCACTTCTCCCCATCCCCACCAGCACCCTGTTAGCTGCAGCGGCCACTAGATCTCACTTGGATGACAACTTCCTAACAAACAGCTCTCTCCACTTGCGAACTTGTCCACGTCCCACCCATCTCCTGCTCTGCATCCAGAGGGAACTTAAATAAGTTGACATCTGCTTTAGAGCCCCTGACGGCCCGCAGGGATCCGCTGGCCCATCCCATTCAGCCTTTCCAAAATTGGCAGCCTCATCTCCCCCGCCCTCTCCTTACTCTCCACTTCCAGTTCACACGAACGTTCTTTCCCATCCCTGACGTGATACCTGGCGGACCCCACGTTCTCCCTCTTCCGGGAAGCCTTCCCACTCTGCGCAGGCAGCTTCCTCCCGGCCCCCTGGGCTCTCCGCGCACCCCTTAACCTGTGCATTCATCATGTGGCTTTGGCTTCCTTTCCAGGACGTGTATTCCCGGAGGACAGGGACCCATTTAGTCTGGGTCATCCCAGGGCTTAGCCCAGGGCCCGGCACCTACCAGACAGCTTGAACAAAGGCTGTTGATTGAATAAATTCAGTTGGAGGAAGGCTCTCAATTTTATACTTGTGGTTTGGGTAGTACAGAACACAGGACAACAACGTGGACCTCTAACGCCTTCTTGGCTCTTCTGTCTTGGAACAACCTCTTGGTGGACCTCTGGCCTCATCTATATCCAGCGTGAGTGACAAAGTTTTTGACTTCTGGTAGGTTCCTATGGCTTGGGGTGGGCATGGGGGAGCAGATTTGAAATTTGGGTATAATCACTTCTTAGCTATGTGACCCCCTGCAAATCACCCAACTTCTCTGAACTTTTCTCATTTGTCCATAAAATGCCAAATAAAATCAACCTCCTAAAGATATTGGGACTCTCAAGTACTAAAATAAATGAAAAAGTGTGTTGTTAATTGTCATGCTGTTGGTTAAAATTTGGGGACCGGGATGGGGATAGGGCAGGTCTCTTCCTGAGAGACTTGACTGAAGAACCCAAAAGTTTCACGAAAAAATTCAGGTTAATATTGTTCCCTTAAGGCCAATGTTCCTCTAAACCTTATTAGTGTGAATTTCTCAATAATAGGAACCAGGCCTTGTATCCCTTTTGTACCCCCTAGAGCCTAGGACACTGCATGGCCAGAAGTACTAATAGGTATCAATGAGTGGTTCTTATGTGGATGACATATGCCATTGTTACATGTTTATTGATTGATTGGTTGGTTGTATAGAAAGGCTTAAAAAATTCCAATTTAAGATATTTTGGAAAAGCAAATACAAAATGACTTGGGATTTTTTTAATTGACAAGGAAAAATTATATATGCCATGGATATTTCAGGACCAGATAATAGTGCCGTTACTTCTATTTTCTCGTGATAGAAGAAAATAGCAAAGGAGAATCATGTTCGGGAGACAGAGCTGGGATGGGGGGTAATGGACATCCCTTGCTTTTTAATTCCCAGCGTCCATTTACCTTCTAAGGATGTAATCTCACTTTTTCTCAGGGAAACACCTCAGTGCTCAGTCTGGGGATAGAGTTGACTTCACTACTAGTTCTAGGTACAGGCCTGGCCAATCAGAGCATCATATCCTTCTAGACACTGGGTTGGGCATATGACCCTGTCAGAGCCAATGGGTCTTGATGAATCTATGCTGGGACTTTTAGGAGCAAGGCATGTCCTCTTTCTGTTGTACTCAAACCTGGGAGAATATACACTTGAAATTTACCAACTTCTCATCACATGCAACTTGAGAAAGAAAGCAGATATGAAGTTGAACAGAGAGACTGAGTCCTGGTGACATCTTTTGAACTCCTGGATCAAACCATACCTGAATCTAGACAGACATCTCTTAACTTCTCTGTTATCTTAGTCAATCCCTTCCCTCTTTTGCGTGTCAGTGTAAATTGGGTTCTCTATTATCTGAACTGAGAGACTGAGACCATTCTGATACTTGGAGCAATGAGACTCTTATGGGATTTTGGCCAGGGGCACTGTACCGCCTTTTCTTCAATCTCTGTTACCCCGCTGACCTCCCTGGTATTTATGGAGGAGCTGTGTATGACAGGATCTTTGCAGATTCCAGCACTGAGCACCTCTGAGGTTCTTTAAAGGAAGGGGTGGGCCTGGGAGATTCTCAGGGAACTCTTTTAACCCTAAAGTCCCAAAAGTCTATAAAAGTGCTCAAGGATTGTAACTTCATACTGCCGATAATGCTGCAAAAATCTCATCTGGATGTGAGTCAGCTGCCAGCAAAACCTTAAACACTGGCTCCACTTTGGTGTCAAATTGTAATTCTCCTCTTTCATCTTTCCCTGCAGTTCCTTCTGTTTTTCATTTCTCTTGATTTCTTTCTTGGAGCTTTTGATCTGTTTTCTATTGTTATCGTTCAGGCATCTCATGCTCGAACTTTCCAAGTCTGTGTAATCCAACCATAACAACATCTGGGCTCTGCGGTCATGTATTAATGTTAGTTCCTCCTGATGCATCAGTGCCGGGTTATTTGCTGGATTATTTTATACCTTTGTTCCACGAAGCTGGTTTTCCTCCAAACCTTAGCCTGAGGATTTTCCAGGGAAGTTTCCAAGGTGGGCAGGACGTAAGCAGAGCTCTCGGGGAATTTGCGCTGCTATCTTGTCTTGCTTGTTTGCCTCGACCAGTCATCTTCACGCCCCTTTCCTGCTGACAACTGGCTCCTTGGAATTCTGCTTCCAGGCCTTGGAATGGTCCCCAACCCAGCCTTGAATTGGGTCTGCTAGACCTCGCTAAATGATAGCTCCCTTCCTTTCCTGCTGTTTGGTCACGGAAAAGTCACTTAACCTCTCTGAATCCTCTGAATTCCACTTTCTCTGGAGTTCCATAGGGAGGGTGATTTAAAAGTATAGGACTATGGTGAGGATCTCTTGAAATTTAATGCAATGCTTCATATAACACGCCCAGCACAATATAGTGATAGCTACTTTTTGTTGGGTTAAGAAACTTCATTAGGTGGCTTCTGTTATACCATTTAGCCCCAGGATGACCCTAAATAGGGGATATTATTGTTCCCACTTTGTAAATGAGGAAACTGAGGCTGAGGAAAATCAACGTCAACGTTTGCCTCTCTCCTCTCTCTGATGTTACCTGACCCATAATTGGGACATACGGTCGTCACTTCCAGCATAGGAGCCATGGTGCCTGTCCTTTCTCCCACCAGTGTTGCTGAGGCTTTTTAGGCTGTGGTGTGTCAGCACCTGATGCTAGAAAGTAGCAGTTTTCACTAAGTCCTAAGACCACATTGCGTATCTGTGTTGAATTTGACTTTGTTTTTGTTTTTTGTTTTTTGTTGTTCCTTTTTTTTTGTAGAGACGGGGTCTCACTCTTGCTCAGGCTGGTCTGGTCTCAAATTCCTGAGCTCAAGCAATCCTCCCACCTCGGCCTCCCAGAGTGCTAGGATTACAGGTGTAAGCCACCGCATCCAGCCTTGAATTTGACTTTGAATTAGCAAACTTTCTCCTCCTTAAACTCTCCTTCCCTCTAAATCTTTGCAAAGGACAGAAACCAAGTTCAAACTAGAGTCAGCAGAAAGCAAAGGGGAAAATCTGTTGCCTTAGGTAAGGGAAGAATCCAGGGGTAGATGTGACACTAGCCGAGCTGGCTCTGAGGCCAGACGGCGCCTTCACAGGCCTCCCTCCCCCTCTCTAGCTCTTGTCTCCGTCCTGTCTTTATCCTCTCTAGGTGATGGGAGCGGCCCCTGGCAGCACTGATCCTTCCAGCAAACATCCCCAGGAGGTCCCGCTGGTCTTCTTGGATCACGTGTCCAACTCTAGGACAATCACTGTGGCCAGGCCTGAGTCATAAGCATGTGTTCTGCTCTCCAAAAAGATCGTGTGCACCTTGTACCTGGATGTCCCATTCTTTCCTCTTTTATTGTTACTATTGAGTGCCCAGCTTGGGACCGGTCAATGTCAAATGGGCAAATCACCATAAAATGAACAAATACTTGAAGAGACTTCATCATTTGTTTATGAACCTCATTTTGGCCAACAGGTGTGGCCGAAAAAGCCAAAGGTAAAGCAATTAGGGGGATATCACTTTACACAAAATTGACAAACATAAGAATTTCAGAAATGCTTTCTTCATTTCTGATTAATCTTCTAAGCTTCTCTGCAGCCCAGACAGTCTGTCAAGTTAATAACACCAAACACAACTGGAAAAGTTCTAAGGGGGCTCATTTCAAGGAACCATGAGATGAATCATTTTTCTTAAAAGAAAAAAATTTCCTGACTTTGTCTGTTGTGTAAGTTTGGAAGGATATCTGCCCAAACAAGGGCCATTTTATTAGTAAAAGCAGGGGCATTTCAGATGTGCCAAATGACCAACAATACCAGCATTGCCTTTTCCGGTGAATGCTTTCCTCTAGATATTACAGCACTAGAAACTTTTCCTTTCCATTCAAGTTCTAACATAAAGCCTGGCAACATCCCGTTCATGAAGCTCTGTCTCCTTGTGAGGAAGTGAGGCTCCTTGCAGGAGCTGGGTTGAAACTTACTTGAATTAGCAAACTTCCTCCTCCTTAAGCTCTTCCTCCTCCCAAATCAAAGTTTCTCAAAGGCGGTGGCAGCAGGGTGGTTTTGCATTCCAGGGGACATTTAGCAATGTGTAGACACATTTTCATTCATCACAAACGAGAGCCTGTCACCGTCGTCTAGTGAGTGGAGGCTGGGATGCTGCTAAACATCCTATAAAGCACAGGACAGTCTCCCACGACAAAGAATGACCCAGCCTCAAATGTCACTAGTGCCCAGGTTGAGGAACCCTGCCTTAAATCAACAACAACAAAATGCTGCAAAGTAAGAGAAGAGTGCAAGCGGAATATTTAAAAGTGCTCTTCCGTTTTTAAATGCCCCCGTGGGTACGTAGAGGGACCTACAGACACACGGGTAATAGGCAGAAATGTGTGATTTTTCTGACATCCTTGAAGCAGGTTATTTATTAGCCTGTCGTGGATTAGCCTGACTTGATTTACCTTTGGGCTCGGAAGTAACGAGTGCATTTCTCAAGAAAATGTTGTTTACACCAACATCGTCTCACTAATGAATCCTGGCCTCTCCTCCACGCGTCTCTCTGTAAGTGGGATCTGTCCTCTTCCCGTGGACGGGGGACACCTGCCAAGAGAGGGAGGCTAAGAGGAGCCCTTGTGATTCTGAGCTGCCCAGTTTCACACTCCTTTGAGCC
This sequence comes from Indri indri, assembly GCA_004363605.1. Classification (NCBI taxonomy): domain Eukaryota; kingdom Metazoa; phylum Chordata; class Mammalia; order Primates; family Indriidae; genus Indri; species Indri indri. The sequence goes on along the minus strand of RJWJ010010974.1, from coordinate 1,330 downwards.
CGGTGCCAGCCTTGGCAAAAACGCTTTCCCCTGAACAAATGCTGTTTAAAAACCCGAAGGCAGCTGCGTGGGAGCGGAGTCCAAGATGGCAGAAAGGGACAATGGAGCCCCGCGGGCTTCCTGCCCGCTGTTTTGATCGGCCAAAGCCTTGATTCCCCATCGCTTCTGCGCGGAGCCAGATGAAAGGCGGCGTGGGCCAGCATCCTGTTTGTGAGGAAGGGGTGTTTACTCGCAGGATGGCACTGCCGAGAGCCTCGCCCAGCCCTCCTGCCACCGGCCGGATTTGGAATCGCTCCGTCGGGACAAGATGGACGCGTCCAACACGGCACCTGCAGGGACCCCTCCTGATGAGTCAGTCGTCATCCGCATCGGGCCCTGCAGGGGGCGGGGGCTGTGCTGCGAGCTTGGGCGTGTGTCATGGAGGGGCCTGGGGTCGAGGAGCGGGAGAAGAGGAGGGTGAGAGGGAGGGAGCAGTGCACAGGTGAGGGGAGAGGGCCGAGCGTGGCCGAGTGGACCCAGCGCGGAGCGGGCTGGCCGGGTCCTCGGTGGCACTGCCTCTTGATCAGCCAGAGAGGGCGGGTGGGCGGCAAGGCCAAGCTCAGCGCCCCCTGGGGTTCGAATCCCATCATCAGGGGCTTTGCTGCGTCTCCAGGATCCCGTTCTGCGCTCCTCGCCTTGGCTGGGAGGCCTGGCCGGGCTTCCGCTCGCTCTTTGGACCTTGATTTATCCTTAGACGGGGTTAGTTTCCAACTCCTGACCTTGGTAAAGTCAGAGCCTCAGGCCGCTCTGGGTGGCCCAGACCCCAGCGCTGCCTGCCTACGGGGCAAGGCGTTGGTTTTGCAGCTACTCTACCAAATGTGACGCCAGCCCAGGACAGGGAGGCCTCTGAGGGTTCTGCAGCTGCCCTAACGTGGGGAAGCCATGGTCTTGCCTGGGGCACCGGCCGGCCTCCCTGCACGCAGCACAGACGGCAGCAGAAAGCCCTTCCCTCCGCAGGTCTGGGGCCCGGGTCCCCTCTCACGGTCACAGCCCCTCCCTTCGTTAGGGAGCTTCAAAGGGGCTAAAACATTTTCACCCAACTCTAAAGCATCAAAGAGGCCATATCCATAATCCCACCAATCAATCACACATTATTTACATTCCTCCATGGCCCCTTTCATTTTTCGTCTGTAAAAATCTATGTTTTTATGAAGTTATAATTGTGGAACATATATATTTCTTTCAACGGTATTCATTCCCTGTGTATTCCGAGGTTCCACATAGTCCCCATATTTATTCTTTTTGCAATTGCCTAGTATACCGCTGAGTTAATTACACCGAAATCTACTTC